>JAPQRN010000022.1:5990223-6000345 GCA_037367275.1 Coranthus polyacanthus
AATGCTAAAAGGCTGTTATTTGAATCAAAGAACACGCAGGAGGAGCCGTGGAGTCGGACAGAATGCTCTCCTAACAGTGTGTACGATTTGTGATCCTTACAGTGTGCAAAAGTATTGTTTTATTAATTATTTAATTAATATTTGGTCCTAAAGTGTGTTAATAGCATCAACTCCTCATTCTAACTCCTTATTATTTATATCAGACCTTAGTTCACTCTACACTCTTCAAAGTTGATACAGTGTAAGTTTTTATCATATGCTCCTATGATTAAAAAAAATAAAGAAATTGTTGTTATCAGCCTGGACATGCATCTTTATGTATGTGGTGAAAAAGATGTTAAGTAAAATAAAAAAAGATCAGTTATCCGTACAGTTTTCATCACGACATAATTGTCTTACTTGGCAGGATAGAGGCTGTTCGCTTGGCTTTTAAAATGAAAATCTCTTGTGGCCTTAAGCGTAGGGTTGAACATAGCGACGGGTCTTCAGCAACGAGCACAGCCCAGTTCGACTGCCTCTTCTTAAGTAATTGATTACAAAAAGAAAGTGGAGAGGAAGGTACAGCACAACAACATCAGAGAGGTGTGGAAGGAAGTTGGCGACAGTGGGAGATGTGGACAGGGCCAGTCAGCTCAACCAGTTCTTCAACAGGTTTGACACCGCCACAGTTTGTACAACCACACCCGCTTGCTCTCCCTCCACTTCAGCAGCAGCTCCATCTACATACAGCCGTTCCTCCAGTTTGGGATTGTACCTGCCTCTTTGTCCATTTCCTTCACAAGTGTGCATCAACATCTCAGCAGCTACACCCCCTTCCCACACCTGGACACCCTCCATGGTCTGTCACAGTAGCAGGGGTGAAGACTGGGGCTGGGGAAACTGTGTCCTGAGAAGGCAGCTGGCCCAGATGGTGTGTGTTTGAGGCTGCTTAAGGACTGTGCTGCTCAACTGCGTGAACCTCTCCAGACGTTCTTCACATTGAATCTACAGCTGGGGATGGTTCCAGCTCTGTGGACACCTCTGTTTCCTGGATCACAGACTACATGACAGGAAGGCCACACTTAGTCAGGCTGGGGACCTGTGCTTCTGGGACAGTACTGAGCTGCACTGGGACTCCACAAGGGACTGTTTTATCTCCTTTCCTTTTCACATTGTACACACTTGACGTACTATGAGTTCTGTCAGGTCCAGAAATATTCTGAGGACACTGCTATTGTGATGTATATCAGGAAAGGACAGGAAGGGGAGTACAGGGACAGGGAACACCTCCAAACCCAAGAAATGGAGGTGGATTTATCCTCTGTATCACAGAGGATGCCTTTTATGCTTTGTGTTACAGTATAACAACATGTCAGTATTTTCCCGATGAAATACATGTACAACTATTTGCTTGGTATTTTTGTGCGCTGTGCAGGTCACATGGTGAAAGTGTTGGAGGAGATGCAAAACAACTTTGGCACTGCAATATGATCAGTCAGTCAGTTAAATCGGCCTCTTACACAGTTACACAGTCACAGGTTTGATATGAATGTGGATAATAAAAATGCAAACAGGTTTAATACATTGTACGGGGAACTGCCAGTTTCTGCACACATGGAAGTGGTTTATAGTACAGAGCACAGTCATATGGTTGACTGTACAGGCAGGAGAATCGCTACACGTGGAGGTTATCCGACGCTCTAGCTCTTTGATTTTCATGAGCAGCTGTAGCATGGGCCTCCAGGCTGTTTAATGGCATGGGCCCATTAAGGAAAGGCAAATCTAATCATGAGTCTCTCCAGCCACAGAACTGTGTGTCACTGCTGGAAGGGGAATGGGTGATGTTACAACGTCATTATGCTGCTTCCGTTAACCCGGCACAGGACAAATGGTTGGAATGACACTTTAACACGGTGCTTAGACTACTTATCTACAAACAGGTTTATGTTTCTGGACACTGAGGGAGGTCAGAGATGAAAAGTGCTGAATCAATGAGTTTCTTCTCTGGATGTGTGGTAGAAAATGCTCTCCAACTCCTTGTGCCTCTGTGAACGAGAGTGAAAAGTGCCCAAAAATCAAGTGAGTGAATACTGTTCTTTCAATTCCAATCGTTAAATATATGAATAAACCTTGACATCAAATCCTAGTTTTATCATCAGACATATTCATTGGATAACCCGATTTGAGAGCAACGAGTAGTCAGACCACTTATGGTGACTGATGGAAATCACTGTTGAAGGACTCCTCATATGATTTTTAAACCTGATGGGCATAGCTGACATGACACATACAGTAGATATGTGGATACATCTGGACCCCAGTCAAACTTATCAGATATGACATGTAGAAAACACATGCTGCTTGATGAACAAAGATCTTGTATAGTAGAGAAGCATTAATATACATCTTAAAAGTTAAAGTCCCTGCCTCTCCTTCAGTGCAACAAACAATCATAAATTGTAAAAACATCCGTGTGTCACTGCATTTTTTTTCCTTTCTTATTCCCATGTTCCTTTTTCAATGTGCAATGCTTAACAGGAGCAATTTGTTTAGAGCGGTTCAGTCATAGTGCTCAATTTAGAAACCTTAATCAACATGTTCCATTAAATCATACTGTGAGCACATTAAATTACATTTGCAAATTATGTTAATGTTTGTACCTTCGTGTGTAAAGCTTTACCGACTGCGCTGAGATTATGAATGAGAAAAGTCTATTTCTGGTGGCAGTGTGAACTGTGCCAGGGTCACTCTAGACCACCGGTAATTCATGGGGTTGTGTCACAGTCACCGCCGTAGATAGCATCCACCACGGCACCAGAGTGATGACGGCAGTCGACACAGACCATTGAGCATCAGTCGCTCAGCCATTTGCCCACCCCAGGACGCTTTATGCCACCGCTGTCAAATTACACATGTAGACAGAGGCACTGGAGAAGCACTCTGTGTGATTAGTCACTCCACTTGGCAGCTGTATTTTGACACATGCAAAAACAATCACAGTCATCGCCAGTCACAGATGCTCAGATACTCTGTTAAAAAGAGAGCCCATCCATTGATGTGAACCTAAAACCATTACAATATACTGACTTTGAGTTATTTTATACTTGACTTAATAAAACTGTTTTAAACCAGGGCCTCTCATTTTTCTTCTCAGTTTTGGGAACAATGAGCAGTTACACATGGGGAACAAATTAAAGTATAAAGCAACATTAAACCCCCACAGATCTTTATATCAATTTAATTATATGTTTGCATTTGTGTCCAGTACAAGCTGAGATCCAACCTTAATGAAGGGTGTGCTGTGCCTTTACACCTTAATCATACGAGACGATCGCTTGGCTTGTGCATCATGATTGCAAAGCTCCCCTTTTCTCAATAGAAACTCTATCAGAACCACAGAGCTCGTAGTTTGCGATTTGGCCGTCGCCACGTTGGCTTTTTGGACCTTTAGTGGCCTTAAGCGTATAGGGTCGAACGTAGTGACGGGTCTTCTGCAACGAGGTTGGACGACTGCGTCTTCTTAAGCAATTAACTTTGTCTATTGGGCGACTGGAGAGACAAGTGCACAGGCAGCGATTATAAAGCATGTCTGCTAAGTTCTCATCGCCGGCTCAGAATGATGCAGCAGCTCAGCTAGACCTTTCTGCTTTCAAACAGATGGCGAGTCAATTTGCAACTGGTGTAACCGGAATGACTCCTGGAGAAAAAATATTGACTTTTTGAGAGAAGGTAAATATAAATGTAATTGCCATAATAGTCATTTATGTTTAAACACACACACACACACACATGCACTAGGCTAAAAAAAAAAACAAAACAAGAGGCTTATGGCAAGTCATGCACCAAGTACTAGAAGCTGATATGGTCATTTTGAGGCTGTTTATGCAACATTATTGCAATTAATAGGACATTTATTTTGTGTTCCCACTCCTCTTCATCAATTGGATTGGAGTCTAATGACCCCCACAAAGGTGACTGTCATTGTTTAGCAGAGAGAGAGAGAGAAAAAAAAAGAAATGTGGAGGATGATGAATAATAGCCCAGCTGGTCGCGTTAGCTGCAATTAGCCCGTTTGAAGTCCCACAATTATGCTGGGAAAAGCTGACACTCACAAAGCCACAAAGCTGCTGCTGAATCAATACATAATTGTAATAATTATCATCCCGGTGTCATTTGTCCACACGTCTGACACTTCCCGAAAAGACGATGGAATTGGATAAACACAGAGGGATGAATGGCACACTTCAAGTGCAACATTTCAAACAAAAGGTAGCGTCGGAACCTGGTATGGTCACCGATGGGAGTACACTCGGCGGCGACGATGAGTCAGCCCAACCACATAAAGCCCAAATGGACTTCGAAACACCCAAACTCCTTTAGAATATTCAAACTTCTGAGGGTAATATTCAAAAACCCAACAAGATGGTATTCCAAAATGTTCAAAAACCCCTGGTCCCTACTCATATTCTTCAATATCGTGAGTTGGAAACGGTGATGATTCACACTTTGCATTTATTGGCTAACTATACTACCAGAAAAAAAGAAACAACATAGTAGTTTAATTTCATATAACGCTTCTTTAGTGTCAAAATGTCTCTGGCGTCTGTAATGAATATTGTGAAAGAAATGTGGAGACAATGCGTGATTAAGTAAGAGCATGAATTCTGGCCTGCGTGGTCTTTATTATTCTAAATTATTATTATTATTATTATTCTAAAAGTAAAACAATTTTCGTCATTTTCTTATTCAGTTTCCTTTACATTTTTTTTTTTTCTACAAGTTTACACACGACACCAGACTGCATCACTGCACTTTTACCATTAAGGCTTGGATATACTAAATTTATCTGAGCCAGGCTTTCTTAAAGACAGATAACAAGAAAAGATAAAGGGAAGGAAAGATCGGGAAAGCTTTCTCTAGGCAATTTCAAACAGCCAGCAACATGCTATGGTCTTGATGAACTGGGCTGACACAGGAAAGCAGACATTTGGAGAGATGAGTGGGAGGACAATCAGTTTATCTTGACCCCCCAATTCAGCCTGTAACCCTGCACTGCCCTTCTTCAGACACACTAGATCTGGTTGAACTTGAATAAACCTGGACTACTTTACAGTGATTAGGTCTCTTGTGATTTGAAATACAATTGTCTCTCAATTTCCTGGAAGCACTGATAAAATATTAAAATACTCAAACAAATGCGCCTGTACTTTAAAATGGCAAATACTTTCCCGCTACTTAACATTTCTCTCTTGGGGAATCGACAGCATAAGAGAACGAGTATTTTATGTTTTAATTTTATTATTATTTAACTATCACTATCACCCAGCATATCTGATTGCTTTTTAAAGGACATGAAAGAAATGACTGGAACAAAGCACAGAATTGATAATTGTTCCTATCTCTGAAAAACAAGTCAAGTTTCTGCCTGTTACTCGGTCTTTTATGTCATTCCACTTGATAAAGGTCAATTAAAAAACCATAACAATTCATTTCTACGTAGATATACCAAGTTACTCTGTTTCCAAGCAGAAAAAAAGGCTGCTCGTACAATGTGGAAAAAGGTGGCTGTCTTTTGCTTTATCTTTCCTTCCTCATACTCACTCTGTCATCCCTCAATTAAGGAACAAACAACCATTGCCTGTGCCTGGGGCTACAGCAGTGCTCTTTAGTATTTTCAGCTTTCACGTTGGGGGGAAGAGTCAGACTAGGACCCATTTGGCTCCTCTGCACCCTTGCGAGGTTGCTGCTGTGGCAGCATATGACCAGGGGTCCACAGATAATCCTTTTACCTCCCTTTGCCTGCGGGCACTGTACATCACTTTGCAATCACGTTAACCAGCAAAGTCCTCAGCCAAAAGCGGTGCAAATTTACTTGATGTGTTTGCTGCTGAGGTAAGAAACAGAAAGAGTGGCACAAAAAGGAAAACGATGTGTTGTTCTCTCTTTCCCTATGGCGTATCTGGTTTTATTTCCCACATTCAAATCTAATTTGTGAGGAGCCGTGGAGATTGGATAGAGCTGATAAAGTGACTTAATTTTCCACAGTTGACTTTTTGTGGTCTAACCTTTATGCAAAGCCCTGAGGTCAGGGCTTGTATTATTGTCTGAAGATAACTGAAGTGTTGTCAGGACTCAGGAAACAGAACTGGGCTCAGTAGTAAAAGGCAGGAAAAAGCAAAGAGGTACATTTACTAACTCGATGGTAGGCGGAAGCAGACAAGCGAAGTCCAGCGTGACAAGTCCAAAGGAAAGGAAGGCAGGAAAAAGTCGGCGGAAAGGGCACGCGAACAAAAGCTCAAAAGTGAGGGGGGAAACTGCTGCCTAAATCCTAATGATGGAATGAGGGGCAGGTAGTCAGGGGATGACAGGGAACGACAGGTGGAAGTGGTTCAATGTTTGGTGGCAGGAGAGAAGAGATAAGGAGGAGAGAGGACATGACAATGAAGTGGAGCTAATATTAAGATTAACTTTATTATCGTCTTATGGGGAAACTGGTTTGCAGTGTATTATAAAAACAATAAAACTTAACACACAAACACCCCACAACATTATACATTATGTAACACTGTCCTGCAGTGGTTAAAAGACACACAAAAAAGGCAATTTCTGTATAATACAGAAGATGTATTCATCTTCCTTATTTTGTTAAATCTCACATACATGGTATAACACTAATAAACAAGAACTGCTGCGAGTGTCATTTAATTTATTACAGTAATAGAAAAAAATATACTCACTACCTAATTGTAATCTTTGCGCATCCCTTCCTTTTTTTTAAAAGACCAAAGAAAATGTGCCAGACAGTGGGAATATGGGCTATTAGTTGTATAAACTTTAAATAAACTTTAAACACAGTGAGTTTGTGCAGGCTTTATAAATGAGCCCGTGCATCATTGGGTGTGATAGATTCTGCGCGTTGATTGATTAGATCAGGATTAACCTGTTTGACGTCAGAAACCGCAAACAAATGATCCCATAAAAAGAGAAATCTGTCTGGAAAAAAAGAGAAAAGCGCAGAGCGCAAAGCACAGCCCGAGAGGTCTGGTGAGCTCCACAAATACTTCGTCATTTCAGTCACACTTTGACACGCAAATAAAGACAATACAGCAGACTTCAGCGCTCAAAATGCCCCTTTCGAGCAGCTCCACATCCTCCACAAAGAGCATCCGCAGAGCAGCATCGGAGCTGGAGAGGTCTGACTCCATAACGGTAAGAAACATCATCGTAACGTAGCAAAATTGTAGTGTGTTTAGTGTGTTCATAAAATTGTTTGTATTGCCGTTATGCCGCATATATCTTTTTTTTGCCTTATAACTACTGAAGAGATGTTGTATTGCGCACAGGGAGTTTGGTGAGGTGACCATTACGCACCGGCGGCGCCTAGTGCGCATTAGACCCTATTCACGTGAGGAAATGTAATGTAGCGATTTCAAGCTGACATCATGAAATTCATAAAAATGTGCGGCAGCAATATTTCCATTTCGGTCTTTGCTAAGCTTTAAGTCACCTTTGAACATGTTCTAATGGGCATTGGAGGCGTAAAGCACTTCCATCACGTCTGAATCCGTGCTCACGGTCAGCGATCTTTGATTTCTTTTCTCTGTCTTTTGGGACCAGTCTCCAAGATTCCTCGGTAGACGACAGAGTTTGATCGAGGACGCACGGAAGGAGAGAGAAGCCGCTGCTGCAGCGGCATCGGCTGCAGAGGCCGCCGAACAGATCGTATTCGAGGAGGACGATGGAAAAGCGCTCCTCAATCTTTTCTTCACGTTAAGGAGCACCAAGACACCCGCGCTGTCGCGGACCCTCAAAGTTTTCGAGGTATCAAAAGAAACCAAGACTAAACTAAGTTTTCAGAGACGACTAAATACGTATTTGTTATGTTTAAAATATTTTTCTTATGTTATTTAAGAGCAAAAAATGGAAATGATTGGATCCAACCAAGACAAGTGGCTGCATTTGTGAGAAATGAATAGTTCTACCTATTAACTAAATGTAAAATGCACTGAATGCAACCTGTAATAACTTTATTCTTATACTCTTTTGTTATGGGGTAATAACGATATAATTAGTAACTGATTTGTGTCTGCGTTTATTTTTCTGGCATGTGACAATGTGATTTTTATGTTCGTTTTAGTGTCAGAGAGCTGTTACACAAACTGTCGCCTATGTCCGAGGACTGGGTTGGACAATTCGAGTTTATGGTTCACTGTGTTGGTTGTATTTCAGACGTTTGAGGCTAGGATTCACCACCTGGAGACCCGACCGTGCCGGAAGGTTAAAGACAGCCTGGCGGGCCTGGAGTACTTTGTTCGCTGTGAGGTGCACCTGACAGACGTCAGTACTCTTATCAGCTCCATCAAGAGAAACGCAGAGGATGTTAAAACAACCAAAGAAGTCAAATGTAACGCCATTATAGCTTGCTAAAATAAATTACAACATTTCTGAAACATAGACTATTTGTTGTAAAAGTCATCACAAAAACAGTCTGACTGATTTTTTTTTGTTTGTTTTGTCTTTTGCCAGTTCATTGGTTCCCAAAGAAAATAGCAGATTTGGACAGATGTCATCATCTGGTCACAAAATTTGATCCAGATTTAGATCAAGACCATCCTGTAAGTAAAGGTTTGACCAGAAGTCTTGTGTAATGAGGGTCAATTGTTGGCTCTTATCTTGTTAGACCAATATGTCATGTCAGAAAAATGTAATCAGTGTTTTATATATTTGATTTTAACAGGGCTACACAGATCCTACCTACAGAGAAAGGAGGAAAATGATTGGAGACATTGCCTTCAGATACAGACAGTGAGATAGAGACCATTCCCTGAACACTGCACAGACATCCATAAAAAAACATGAAAATGGATTTTAGAAGTAATGCCTCGTTTTCTGTTTATTTTTATGCTCAGTGGTGAAACAATTCCCAGAGTGGAATACACAGAAGAGGAGATCGGCACATGGTAAGAGCTGCTGCATGCTTATTTCAAGTCACATAAAATGCTGCTTGCCTTACATACAAGCAGTTTTGACCTGCCTGCTTTTTCGGTACCGAGACATCGCTGTGTCCATTCGCTCCCCACTGAGTCGTTTCTGAAATAGGCGCACACGATTTCCCATTCATCACTATCTCGGTAAATTTGTTGCAGATGGAAGGCACTATTAAAACAGTCCCGATGTGGCAGCTTTGGCTCACGTGAGCGCAAAACATAAGAAATAATTTGACAGGAATAGTCAGTGGCTCTTAAAACTTTTGCAGAGCCATTGCAGATATTGCTAACATAGATGTGCACAAAATTCATTTGCTGCACCTTCCATCTGGTCCAGGACTTTTCTTATCAGTTTTTTTATGCTCACAACACACACGCATATTTATTATACAATTACATGCTTAACTAGGAGGGAAGTCTACGCAACCCTGAGGGACCTGTACGCCACTCATGCCTGCAGTGAATACCTTGAGGCCTTCCGTCTGCTGGAAAGGCATTGCGGGTACAGTCCGGACAACATTCCCCAGTTGGAAGAAGTGTCGTCCTTCCTCAAAGGTAAAGACAAGAAACAAAGGTTAATGCACACAGTTTTTACGAATGCACCGCAGACCAATCCGGCGTTGAGTTCTGTTTCCGTCCCGTCTTCACCCCAAACAGAGCGTACGGGGTTCCTGCTGCGTCCCGTAGCAGGTCTGCTTTCAGCCAGAGATTTCCTGGCCAGTTTGGCGTTCCGGGTTTTCCAGTGCACCCAGTACATCAGACACGCTTCCTCTCCTATGCACTCACCAGAACCGTGAGTAACACCTGTAACTCCACATACATAAGCCAATACTACTCTTTTTATAATGCAGGGGGTAAAGCTGCCAGCATGTGTGTCCATCCATCCATCCATCCATCCGTCCATCCATCTGTCCATCCGTCCATCCATCTGTCCATCCATCTGTCCATCCATCTGTCCATCCATCCGTCCATCCATCCATCCATCCATCCATCCATCCATCCATCCATCCATCCATCCATCTGTCCATCCATCCGTCCATCCATCCATCCATCCATCCATCCATCCATCCATCCATCCATCCATCCATCTGTCCATCCATCCGTCCATCCATCCATCCATCCATCCATCCATCCATCCATCCATCCATCCATCCAT
>JAPQRN010000022.1:6005376-6016582 GCA_037367275.1 Coranthus polyacanthus
CCATCCATCCATCCATCCATCCATCCATCCATCCATCCATCCATCCATCCATCCATCCATCCATCCATCCATCCGTCTATCCGTCTATCCGTCCATCCGTCCATCCATCCATCCATCTGTCCTTCCATCCGTCCATCCGTCCATCCATCCATCCATCTGTCCATCCGTCCATCCATCCATCCATCCGTCCATCCATCCATCCATCCATCCATCCGTCCATCCGTCCATCCGTCCATCCATCCATCCGTCTGTCTGTCCATCTGTCTGTCTGGCATCATCTTGTTTCTGGAGCAAAACTGGAAAACCATTCAATATTTTCCCACCAAACTTGCTGCAATGTATCAGTTATGTGTTGGAGTGATGCAAATGGTAATTAGGTTTTCAATATTTTTATTTAACCAGGAAGTTCCTTGAGAATAAAATCTCTTTCTTTATATGTTGTTGAGTGATTCAAGGTGGCATTTTCTGAAAGGACTCTCCTCTGCTGTAAGTGGGCTAAGTCTATGAACCTCAGCCGCCACCAGTTAGAAGTATTTTAAACACTTGCGACTGTTTTAAATACCGTTGAGCAAATCTCTGAAAACTCGGATTGAATTTGTTTGTAACATAACTCATATGTAATTCTGCACTCGAAAAAGGCTGCATGTTCATGTTGGCAAAGCAACATAACATAAAAGAGTATAATACAAATTAATATATGAAGAGGGGAAAATACAAAGCCTTCAGAATGACAAAACAATTTATTGCAACTTATGAGAAAGATGAATTGGAATTGAAAAGTTGGTTTATATTTAGATTTTTCTCCAAGTTCCGACTCATCAGATGTTTAAACAACCCTAATAATGATAATAATAATAATAATAATAATGGCTTTTCTATAGGAAACCAAAAAAAAAGCCTCAATATTTTTTTTATTTTGGTTTAACATTTGGCATGGAGTTGTTTTCAGTTTGTAAAAATTGTTTCCAGCGAGCGTGAAGTGCCAGTTTTTGATCGTAACAACATCACAACGTTGGAATATAATTAAAATCCATTTGTGCAGGGTTTCAGGAATTTAGGTCAAATCTGGTCCCAGTTGAGTGTTTCGCTCATTTTCTCTCTGTTTCTTAAGTGACTGTGTGCATGAACTTTTGGGCCACGTCCCCATGCTGGCCGACCGCACCTTTGCCCAGTTTTCACAGGTAAGTGAAGTTCCAGGAAAAACGTCCAGCAGATTTACAGAGTTTTACATTCTATGCTGCGATATTTTGGTGACATTAATGTGTTTTTTTTTTTTTTGCTGCAGAACCTTGGTCTTGCATCACTGGGGGCTTCAGATGAAGATATTGAGAAGCTGTCCACAGTAAGACTTCATGAAGATATGAATAATACATGAGGAATTCAGCATCCACCACACTGTTCTTGTTTTTCTCAGTCTCTCCCTCTTTGTTTTTTCCTGTCAGCTGTACTGGTTTACCGTTGAGTATGGGTTGTGTAAACAGAATGGTGAGGTGAAAGCTTATGGTGCTGGACTGCTCTCCTCTTATGGAGAGCTTGTGGTGGGTTCTAACACGTTTCCTCTGCTCTCCGCTTCACGTTCTTACCTTAAATACACGCTTACGTTCAATAAAGCTGCCGGCTTCACCTGAGCCTCTTTTACTTCTGCTTCAAACTAGCACTCGCTGTCTGACGAACCAGAGAAGAGGGAGTTTGATCCGGAGGCAGCGGCGATGCAGCCTTATCAAGACCAAACGTACCAACCGGTCTACTTTGTTTCAGAGAGTTTTTCAGATGCCAAAGAGAAATTCAGGTACTTTCTCTTTCTCGTACGCGTGGAGTCAAATCAATACAAATGTGGAAAACGTTCAGATACGAAGAGAGGCAGAGAGAGAAAGAAAGAAGGAAAAACAGAAAGCGAGGGGTTATGTAAGGACAAGGTCACAGAACAGCCAGCCAACCCCTGAGGCCACAAACTTTTGTAGGTCAGCCATAGCAGCCAGAAGACAGCTGTTACTAATGTAGTCCTTCTTACCAAGGCAAAACGCTGCAGTTTTATTTGGCACTCACATCAAATGTTACCCTGCAAAACAAGTAGCTCTAGTGAGTGTTTTGACAGTGTTTGGTCTCTAGAAGAATACAGCATGGGAATGTTTGTGAAAGCATAGCAAATATAAATATGAAACAGAACATGTTATGAATGTCATCATATAGGAGGGCATTTCTTATGTGGTGCTGATACAGGCGAGATACCCCAGTCTCCGTATGCATATGCATCAGACTAAACTAAGACAGGGGTGTCGGCTGTGGGAAATCAAACTTTTTCTCGTCAGTAGGAAGTTTTCTCGAGCCAAAAGAAATATTTGGGTTTGCAATATTGCAGATGGGGCAGCTTGAACACATACAGTCTTTAAAAACGCAAAGATGATTTCACCGTTGAGTTGAAGTTTGAGTTCTTTAGGTCTTAGGGTGTTTTTTTTTCTCTTTTGACCAGGTCCTATGTGGCTGGAATCAAGCGCCCCTTCTCGGTGAGGTTCGATCCGTTCACCAGCAGCGTCGAGGTCCTAGACAACCCGCTGAAGATCCAAGGAGGCCTGGAAAATGTGAAGGATGAGCTTAAGATGCTAACAGATGCCCTCAGTGTTTTGTCATGATGACGCCTCGGTCTGTGACCGCCCCGCGTTTCCGTTCCTCTCTCCTCTCCGCTGTGCTATGGGACGTCCGATGTGTGACCATTGACCAATGTGTTCATCTCTCTGTGGTGTACCGCCAGTATGACGCTTTTTCTAATGAGTTGTTGCTTGTTGTGGTTGGCAGGTTGTCCGATAAGGTCGCAACCATTTAAACCTCAATCTGCGGTGTAGGCAAAGTTTCCAAAGATGTTTAAGGCCTCGCTGGGTGTGGATCCAGTTGTGATTAGCAACTTAAGAAAAGATGGGCCGTTCATGCTTTAATAGCAAAATGTGTTGTCTGAGAAATATGTCTAAAATCCAAGGGAAATGTGATAATGAATGTCTTAAAAGAAAACTAAATGAGTATAATTATTTTAAAATCAAAGAAACATAACGGTGTAATGAGAGAGATTAAAGTGTATATCAAAATCCTATTTATTTTATTCAGAAAGATGTCTATCTCTGCTGTGTTAAAGGCTTTATTTTCCAGATATGCGAGTTCAGTATTTGGGTATTACCTTTAAATTTGCTGATTTAGTTGGTATGCTGTATTTGTCTTACAGTGTAAATGCATAATAAAAGAGACATTAAACGATGCTTTCTGTGTCAGAAACTATTCATTACTGCTTCAGTAATAAGAATCTGATATGCAATTGCAAATTAACACATTGCTGTTGTGTTTGATTGAGGTTTTAGTCCAACAGCTCTCGTGGAAAATACATATTACTTCATAGGATTGTAATGGATTACCTGTTCTATGTAATGTCTCGACCAGAAATCACTGAACCACACGGATCATTATTTAATGATGCCTGACTGTTTAATAGTTTACATATGTCTGCCACAAGAGGGGGCCGTCTAGCGTGTTACCTACCTGATCTTGAAATCACACCAGATTCTTAATGAGCCCATTTCAGGAATAAATCTTCTTAGGGAACTCCTGCTGCTTTCAACCACAATTGGGCTGTTTTGAAACGACGTTAAAAACAATCTAATAAACCTCTAGATTGTAAAATAATGAAAAGAGAGAAAGAGAAAACGCATATTGAAATCAGATGTATATTAGTGATATATATAAAAAAAAAGTGAGGCTAAACAACCTAATTGAATAGTGAAGATGGCAAAAAAAAAAGAAAAAAAAAAAGTAGCAACGGTAACACTGGATTCACTTTCTTTTACTTTAGACGCTATGGGCTGTAGATGTAAATGTTTGTCTGGCCCTTACACAGTGAAGACTGAAGGTTTGTGAAGGCAGACCCCGGACGAGCAGTTCTCCAAAAAACCCGCTGAAAACAGAGAGCAAACCGCGTGCGTTTCCGTGGAGGGCCACTAGATGTCAGTCTGCCTCTGAAGACGTGTCCGGACATTTACCTTCTGCAGAATCCACATTTATATAAGGGACCCTTCAATCAATGTTATGAAAAAGAAAGAAGTGAATGCGCTTGATTATGTGTGCATTCATATTTTCCAGCTTGATTTCCTGCAAAAACTTCTTTCCTCCTTTGTGATGCCTGTGTGTGTGTGTGTGTGTGTGTGTGTGTGTGTGTGTGTGTGCGCGCAACATCTGGATGAGGTTTTGCTGCTGGACTTTAAAAAACAGAACGCAGTGACTTTATATCATCCACAATGTGAGTTGATTCATTGATAACAGTTCGAAAATGCGCCACATTATTGCCCCCCCCCCTCCCCCCTCACTGTCCCTCCCCATTAGATGATGCAGCAGAGTGAACAAACATTTAGACAGTCACTCCGTGTTTGTGCATCAGTCTGTCACATTCACTGCTGCCGCTGCCGCATCATTCTCCTCCTTAGTTTTTAGTAGGATAACTGTACCAAGCAGCATTCACTTCACTGTGAGACATACTGACCCCAGTGAATACATCCACACCTGAGTCAGAGGAAAGCCGCAAACCTCGGCCACATTGGTTCCACACTGAATGTTAATCTTAATTACAGCAGGGCGGAGACATTGACATTTTTCTTGGAGTCTGAGGAATTACGGCTATTCTTGTTCAGTCTGCGTCCTGTGTGTAAACATTGTGATTGTAGGTTACAGTGCGTAAACGTGGAAAATGCCTATGGAATTGTTCCATATTTTGTGACTCTCACTCTCACTCTCTCCCTCTCCTTTTCCTTTGCTTATTCTCCCTTTAAGCACTTTTCCATGAAACGTTTCTGGACCATTTTTTTTACCAACCGTGAAGAGGAGGAGCGAGGGGGTGGGGTGTGGGTGTAAGGGGCGTGTTTTGGTATATAATACTTCTCCCTGAGAAGTTTTGCCTGTCGCCTGGTCTTTGGGACAGCGTCTCACACATCATCTCTATAGCCTCACCAACTGGGAAACTAACTCACCTGCAATCTCTCCAACCAAATAACCCCCAACGTTTTGACTACTGCCATCTGACATGGAAACCCAGCAAAGGCACGGACACCACTCACTTTGCCACACCTGCCGGAGAACGGAGAGCAGCAGAATGAAGGTAACCAGAAACTGACATAAGCCCTATACCTTAAGGTTACGCTGTGCAGGAAATGAAAAGTCAACTGGCAGGATTGTAATGACATTTTCTTGGCTGTCTTGAGTAAGAAAAGCGCTTCGGGCTGAGCAGATGCATTGCTCGCATCTTTTTCGTGCACAATCATACATCTCTTTAATTTGCATGCACCAGGCAAAGTTCAAGATGCATTACTTGTCGCGGAGAGCGAAAAGAACGAAACGCATTCGTGCAACAGGTTACCTGGTAGGGTGAAAGACAAGGACTTGGGTATTTTTTTTTCTCTTTTCTTTTTTTTTCTTTTTTTTTTTTTTTTATTCTTCTCTCGTCTGGACGTTTGCGCCGTTCGCAGGATTCGGAGCAAACAGCTGGTCTTTTTGCCGGCAGATAGGGGGCGGTAGGTCTGAGGGTCAGTGAGCTCACTACAGGGTGAGCAAGGGGAAAATATATGCTGAGTCTGGCTTTTCAGATAGTTAACTATCGAGCAGCCGGTCTTGCAACTTCTGGAGAGTTGTGTAAGAGTGTGAAAACAAGAGATACAGTCTATTTTTTTTTTTTTTTTTTCCTCCAGAATAAGCACTTCTCTCAGGTGCGACACAGTGACAACGGCTCATATCAGTCGGGGAAAACTGCACATTTGGCATCTTTGTCTTAACGCTATAAGCTTTTTTTTTTTTCTTTTTTTTTTTTTTCGTCCCGAGTTAGTAGGTCAGTACGCAGAACAATATTTAATGCTCAAAGTCGTTCATCTTCTATACGCGTGCAAATATGAATGCACGAAGGGGAGGGGGTCCGAAAGGCAACATCTGGCTGTCTTTTGAGGTTTTTTCTTTTTTTTTTTTTTTTTTTTTTTTTTTTGAAACAGTCTTTTTATGCCATCAGTTTTGAAACTCGAGCAAGATTTACTGATCCGGGTGATTTATTTCTGCAATTTGTGTTTTGTTTTTGTTTTTGTTTTTTTTTTGCCTGCAGGTCAAGAAGATGTCTTCATCCAGTCGTGCGCTGCTGTTTGCGTTGGCCCTGACGCTGTACGTTGTGGAAATGGCCTCGGCGGAGACGCTGTGTGGGGGAGAGCTGGTGGATGCGCTGCAGTTTGTCTGTGAAGACAGGGGCTTCTATTTCAGTAGGTTTCAAACAATCCCAAGTGTTTACGACGAGCTGCGTAAATATTGAATCGCGTTTCATCTCCCTCCGTTGCGTCTCTTTTGTTCATTTTGCGCATATCTGTTTGGATAGCTGAGGCTATCGCTCTGTCTGTGGCTGTGTGGTATGCGTGTTTGGTATTTTTCTTTCTCACGTACTTTCTCTCTCTCTCTCTCTCTCACACACACACACATACACTGACTGGGGAAACAGACAGACAGAGAAAGAGATTATAGCCAGCTGTGTGTCTCAAGACCTCGTCCGGGCTGCTCTTGCTGAGTGTGCGCATTCTACCTTAAGCCCATACCTCTCACTGCATATGAAAGGCCGGCGAGTTGTGAAGGCACACAAGACTCAGCCATGACACAATGGGCCGCTTGTTTACCAGTAAAGTAATAGCACCCCAAGAGGCATACCACCTCAGCACCAGTGTTCCCAGGCCAGGGGACCACACTGATGAGTCTGAAGGGGTGAGGAGGGTGGAAGGGGGGCTGTTTTTGATGTCAGGTTAAGAGGAAGGATCATGAACATAAATTGTGATTATTGCTTCCATTGTAGTGATGATGGGAATAGCTGTAAAGCATTATGTGGCAGCTGTTAATCCTTGACTGGATAAGCTTGTGTTTGCACTGTCTGACAGTGGTTGCGACATACATAACTTTACCTTTCTCAGATATTGCTCTTCCGAGAGCAGACACGACACTTTTTAATTTAAGAAAAAAAAAAAAAAAAGGTAACGACTGCGCTACTGCTTTTCACCTTTGACGGACAGTTCATTTGTACGCTGCTTACTACAGAAGCTTCTCCCCAATCAGAAAGATCATTATCCAATTTGACCCAACAGATATTCTCCCTCCTCTGCTTCGCCTTCTCCACCCCTGGATCACCCTTTCTCTCTCATGTTCCTCTTCCTGCAATCAAATCTAGGCTTGCCTCTCATGAGATTTCTCCAACATTGTGTGGGGCACAGGACTTCAAACAAGGCTTTTATTGATTGTGGATAGTGTTCCCCTGTGCAACATGCTAACCCTCCACCCCCTCACCTTATTCTTCTATACCTTTTTCTCTCATGTCTGTACTGTCTTCATCTTTTGTTTTGCATTCTTTTCCACCCTCACACACCCTCCCTCTGCACTGATCCCTTTTCTTCTGTTTTCTCTACCTCTCTGCCCCTCCTCTCTACTCTCCGTCCTCATCCTCTTTATCTCTGCTGAGTTGACAAAGGACAAGGTCACAGAAGAGTTTCCATTTTATGTATTTGCTCACCCAAAGGTCTGTCTGTGAGCTTAGCTGTCTCCATCACTCTCTTTTAGTGTCTACAGTGCGGGGTGTTTACTTGTGTATTCACTCATTAAAGGACTTCCAGATAGCCCTAATCAGATTATCCTCTACAAACAAAAAGATTTGTTGCAGTTGGTCATAGATTTCCTTTTATCCTCTTTATTCCGTGGACCGCTATGATTGTCGAAGTAATCCTGCAAAAAACAACCTAGATTCCATACTGATGCCAGTGTTGTGTTCTCTACATTAGGCCTCGTCCACGGCTTCTTCATCACCTTTCTTCATTCCTTGCTGTTTCTCTCCAGGTAGGCCCACCAGCAGGGGTGCCAATCGGCGCACCCAGAACCGTGGGATAGTAGAAGAGTGTTGTTTCCGTAGCTGTGACCTCAACCTGCTGGAGCAGTACTGTGCCAAACCCGCCAAGTCCGAAAGGGACGTGTCGGCCACCTCTCTACAGGTCATACCCGTGATGCCCGCACTAAAACAGGTACGTCTCAACAACAGCAACAACACCAGTATGGGAAAAAGCACTCATCTCCTCCTCTATCTGTCCTTCCATCTTGTTTGCTTCTGTACGTCACCCCTATGTCCCTGACACCGAATACGCACACAAAGGCAGGTTTATCTTGTTAAATGGCCAGTGGTAAGCAGTAACCTTTTTTGCAAAGTGCTGATCATCATGGAAAATATCAAGGCAGTCACAGAACGTTATATTCAGGAAAAGGCAGAGTCATATTCACAGCCTTTAGAGTGTGTGTGTGTGTGAGAGAGAGAGAGAGAGAGAGAGAAAGTCTGTGAGATGGTGGTGACTGCTGGTCCGTAACAAAACAGTGTGTTCTGAGTGTGTGATTATTAGTCACGGAACAGCAAGCTCTCCAAAAATGGCATGCAGTTTGATCTGTGCGGTCAAAAACACCTGACCTGGCTAGTAGAGACTCTCTTGAATATGTCACTTAAAATGCAGATAGCGACGAAGTGTTTCAGGTCTTTTCAGTGTGGTCACAAGACCGAGCTGTGTTCCAGACCTGCTACACTTAGACAGAGAGAGACAGAGGGATATTGAACAGGTTTTGCTTTGACTTGTTGTAAGAACAGCTCTGGTTGTATGAGATTCCCTCAGATGTATAAAACAACCGAATACTGGACCCGTTTAGAGGAAAGTAATGTCTGAAATGCAAAAAAGGCTGCTAGGGCCTTAGTTGGGACATGTTCCGAGTTAGTCTGGACAGGGAGAGTTGATGGGTACAGCCTGCTCTGAGGGCCAGCTGTTCTTAGGCTATTGAGAAGGCCTGGGGTGAATGAACGGGGATAAACACTCTTCAAGTGGCAGGACCAAAACAAGCCATTCAGATGAAGCACTGGCTACTCACGCATAAATTCTAGCTCTGCCACTATCACTCCCACTTTTTTTTTTTCAAACTCCAAGGCTAGGCACAGCATTTTCAGTGAAAGTTTGCCGTGAAAGGATGAAGTTTTTAAGGTGGCATTGTTATTTAATTTAGTCTGCAGAGGTTAGGCAGTTCAGCGGGTCGCTGGTTGGGCGACAGCATGCGCCTCATATGTATATGAGGCAGGTGACCGCCCTTCCCTTTGACAATATGTTAAAGAGGCTGAACTACGCAGTTGTTGACAGCCTCTTTCAGTCAAGGAAACCAAAACAAGGGCAAGTCGGAGGCAAGTCCAGTCTGTTATGACACTTGGCGCTGTAAGAATGACATTTGATTTCCATTTAACGAGCCTAACAATGACCGAATGTTTTCCTAAAATAAACAAGGCATTCTCCCATTGTAACGAGCATTTACACAGTATCTTATCATTGCTAATGAACTCTCTCCCTCTTTTCCCCTTTTCCTCTATTTTCGCCTGCACGCCACAATAGGAAGTCCCAAGGAAGCAGCATGTGACCGTGAAGTATTCCAAATACGAGGTGTGGCAGAGGAAGGCGGCCCAGCGGCTCCGGAGGGGTGTCCCCGCCATCCTGAGGGCCAGAAAGTTTCGGAGGCAGGCGGAAAAGATCAAAGCCCAAGAGCAAGCAATCTTCCACAGGCCCCTGATCAGCCTGCCCAGCAAACTGCCGCCTGTCTTGCTCGCCACGGACAACTATGTCAACCACAAATGAGCCCGCTGCCAGCCCTTTGCACAGACAAGAGTTTGGATGGAGAGAAAAAAAGACTAGGGGATTATAGCTTTGTCTCTGACGTCATTTCTGTGGCAGTCCTCTTTGACCTCCCCTGCCCTGTCCGAGCCCACCAATCCCTCCCCCTGCTCTCATCTACTACTTCTTGACCCCCTGGCCCTTTTTCTACTGCACCCCCACCCTCAACCCTCCCAACCCACCCTCCTCCGGCACACAGACATGCCTTCACATTCTTCCTGTCTGAACTCTTTCGCTCCCTCTCTCTTTCAGTCACTGACACAAAAGGCACAAACACAAATGATGAACAAAAAGTTAACAATTCGGCTGAATGCAATTCAGGTGGATCCTTAAGCAAAACAGAAAAGGGAAGGGAGAAAAGAAGATGAAAGAGATCAATGGTTTGCAAGTGTCAAGAGGACACCCAGCGGAATGTTTTTTGTCCTTGTGGAAGACAACTGAAAGTGAAGAGCAGCTTGCATGAAAGAATCCATTCCACATCTTTTTTCCTGAGGCGAAAAGAAAATCTCTGTTAGTTGTTTTTCTTATTAGTTTGCACCTCTACCTATAAAGGGACTTCCACACTGTAAGGAATTATTTTGTAAAATTAGATTCCTGCTCCAGCACCTTTTGATCACAAACAAAAAGCAGAAAAGAGTCTGCAAAATTGCACATTGCCACGGATTACGTCAAAGTAAAGAAAAAAATGGCACTATTTTTTTATGAACAATGAACGTGTAGCTTAAAAAATGTCATGGTGCTAGCTTTGGGAATGGACTCGAAGAGGTTGAAAAGCACGTTTTTTTTTTTCTTTGAATGAATATTAAAGCTTTCCGTTTTAAGGAAAGTGTGACTTTTTAAAAAAAGGAAAATAAAGGATATGGGGGAGCTCCTGGCAGTGGCAATGTCAAGGGGGAAGTGTCACGAAGAAAAGATATGGGCTGTCTTGGCGTCTAGGCTCACAGCGAGTGCTAGCGGCTGCTCATCAAAAGCTTGCCAGCATAAGCGGCAAGGGGGACCTGAGACCCAGTCCCCGTTCCTCCTGTCCCTCTGAGGCTGCCGGACACAGGGAGCAGTGTGGGGACATATATGGGACATCATGGACCGCCTGGATTGGGACAGTACTACAGTTCTGGGACAGTACTTCCTGGTTGCCATGGCTTTGCAGACTGCTCTGACAGGAAGTAACATGGCATGGACAAAGAGCGAGTGGGATAATAATGATTATATTTTATTTTGTCTTTTTTTTTTTCTGTTTTCTTTTCATATCAATGTTTTAAATGAGAAAAAAAAGGAAAACCCAGTCAGTTTCTGGTACCGTGACATTCCTGTTTTTCCAAGTTAGGCATTTTTTTTGTTTATTGTTATTATGTTATTTTACAGTTCTAAAGAAAGGCACAAAATTTTGATTCAAAGGGAAAAAAACAGCAATAATGTCAACTAACATTTTATTTTTATTGTATATCAGTAGTATTCACATGCTTTTGCCTGAAAACAAATACTTG
>JAPQRN010000022.1:6055727-6081789 GCA_037367275.1 Coranthus polyacanthus
CCTCTCCGTTCCTCTCCTCTCCTCTCCTCTTCCTCTTCCTCTCCTCGTCCTCTTCCTCTCCTCTCCTCTTCCTCTCCTCTCCTCTTCCTCTCCTCTCCTCTCCTCTCCTCTCTTCTCCTCTCCCCCTACACTGCACACATCATTCGCTGGAAAGTTAAATGAGTTCAGTGTCGGCAGCACTGATGGTCAAACTCTGCCCCTTGACCCCTCGGGTGCCTTTCATTGAGAATGTATGTGTGTGCAACTGTGTGTTTGTGTATGTGCATATGTTTGTTTGTGAGGAAATTAAAGTGTTTGTGTGTCAACAGCCACATGAAAGTCCCCATGGCAGAGCTCATTTAGAGGTTAATGTGTCAGTGAATGAACTGACTGTTCAACCCTCATGGTGCTACGAGGTGAGATCTCCAGCACACTGGCAGGTCATTTCTATGGAACAAGGCCACTAGCTTGGGATAAGCTGTAGCGTAGCTTACACAAAATTCAGGTTATTGTTTCATACCACGTAATTACTCTCACGGTGAAGAACACAGAAAATGAAATGAATGAATGAACGGATAACAGAATGAAAGGGTTACTGAACCACGGCCTTGTCCTCTCTATATGTACATAATAAGGAGGCCCACAGGACATGCTTTTGTGACCTTTAGGGTGTGACACAAAATGCGCACTCACTACCAATCATCTCAGTTCTTTACATTGTACAAAGGCAGGCTGTGGGGTGCTGCTTGACTGGCTTGGCACCCACTTCATGTCATGGGCAACGCTTAATAGCTACATTCCTGCCTGGCAGTAAAGCTTTATGTGCCCATACATCTAGTGGGCCATTATGACAGAGTCAGGGATCTTATTATCTTTCACCTCATAACGCTGCAAGATGGACTTCAAACACGTTCCTGTGACTTGATGGGTCGATCATGCAGAACCGAGCCCTATTCAGGTCCATTCCTTGAACTCCATTGTTTATGACATGCTTTTTTTTCCAGTCTTGGTGTAAAGGAATACGTTCTAGAATTCCACTGAGAGCTGGCTAACGACATATGCCCTAATCAAAGACAAAAAGTTGCACAGTCACCGTTTCTTTTCACTTTGATTCATTGTTCACTACCGGGAAAGTTCAGGCTGAGCAATATGATTTTTTTTTCCAACATGTCAAATGATCGGCAGTGAGAGTTATATCAAATGACTCAAAATTTATACATCTGATAAGACGTGATTCATACTTTAATTATATTTTTACGTCACTTTTAACATTCGACTGAATTATGTAATGAGAGAGAAGTCCCAACGAGACAATAAATCTTCAGGAGTCTTTCTTAAGGACGAAAACTACACAGTGATCAGGTCTGACATTGCAACAGTAATAGATTGTTTTCTACTAAATTTCCATGCAAATCAGAATAAAATGTGGAAATTCTTTGCTAACGCTGTTGAACTAAAGTCTCCGGGGAGCCTTGTGCACATGTGTGTCGCTGATTAATACTGCAGACTTTCCCAAAAAATGTGAGACAGAGGAAAAAAGACAACACCAACTATCAAAAAGAAAACATAGATTTCCCATCATCATTCTCTCTGTCACAGACCAATGGTAAAATTTCTGGGAATGAAGCCTTGATTTAGTGGCAAACATGTTACAGAAGCAGCCACTGATAGTCATTTACAATCGCATGGGTGCAATGAAGTGCAGCTGCAGTTAACGGAGATGATAATGTAATTTAAAATCAATGCCAAACGCTGTCATTCGCCTTCAGTGTTAATGAAAAGCAAAGATATAGTCGCGTTGAAGACAGAGGAGAGAAATTGAGGCAAATCTGTTCCCTCAGATATAATGATGGACAGGACTGATACTGTGCCCCCTTTGTGCACTCTGAGCCTGTGTCGGGTGCAGAGATAGGGGATGGGGCCCTGTGAATTCATGGCACAAGGGAGGACAGGCACAGAGGGTGAAGAGAAGGGGGCGGACCTGAGCACCAGCATATGTTGCTCATCAACAGAGAGAACACGGCGATAATCAGGGCTAGGCTATGATTACTGAAATTCTTACAGTGTAGTCTGTCAATGATGTATTATTACTTACAGTACATGCCATGTGTTATTAGGTAGCTCAGGTAGCCATGGTTACAATACACTTCCATTCATGCCTACATGTTTTTCATTGTCAGCCCTAATAGAGATGACACCCTTTTGTTGCCACATGTGCCTCAATGAACTATTCAAGACCCCTGAAATATGTGCTTGTACTGACTTTTTATCTAATCTCTGTAATAGGTCTTGTCCACAAGATGTTTATCGCCGTCTTTATTGTTTTATTTAATATCCTCACAATCTGTCTGCACTTGTTTGCGCGTCAATTTACCACAGACACTCACTGAAAATAAGAACAGCGTGTGGTTGACAAAGTCAGAGTTTGTCCTAAATTGGACAAATATAGACTGAAACAGGCTTGAGTGTTTTTTTTTTTTTTTAATAACACATGCAACTCTTACCGAACAGGACGATGACAATGGGATGCCCACGGACCAAAGACGAGCGCATTTTCGCAGCCTCCACCTCAAGTGTTAAAAATAGCAAGACATTACAAAGGATTTTATTCATCAGCGTTGGGAGATTTAAAGAGTAAGAGAGAGAGAGAGAGAGAGAGAGCATGACAGAAGGACACAATCTGAAAGAAAGGCGGGTTGAGACAGGCACGTGCACATACGGTACGCGCACGCACACACACACACACACACACACACACACACACACACACCAACACACACACCAACACACACATCCACAAAAGGACAAACAGCTTTTGTTTCTGTCATGCGAGGCTCGGAGAAGCAGAGAGAGGCTTTATTGGAAAAAGGGCTGTGGTGTTTTCCTCTCCAAAATCACTAGGGCTCATTAGAGAAGACATTTCAGAGCTGGAAAGGAGCACATGACACATCGCACTTCAGACAGCTGACCTATTTACGGGGTGACTTGTAGCATATCTATAAAACACATTACAGCCCTGTCACTAGGGACCAGTCCATACAATTCGGGGAAAATATGAACTAATCATCTTCTGAGGTTACATACGGGGAAGGGAGGAGGGGATGATTTGGCTGTCAAAGAGAGAATAACAGGAGCACCGCTCACACACATCAAACACACTTCAAATACAAGTGACGCACACATTCACACTCACTCAGACAAACGCACACTGTTTTTTTGTGCACTGTGTATGCTCCGTGTCCTGGACGTTTCATACAGTATATACATATATGTATGTGTGTGTGAGTCTGCGGACTCCTACCGACAGTCTCCACACCACAGGCTTCCAGTCCCTGCTGATGACTTCCATGTGTTGTGTTTCAGCAGGGAAATTTACCTTTTCCATGGCAGGGGAAGGGCAACCCGACACAGTGGCATCCCCCAAAACGTCTCCTTCTGTGAAAAAGCCACTATAGAAAAAGAAAGCATAAACCATTCAGCTAGATGAGGTCATACATTTTTATTATGGGTTACCCCAGTGGGAAACACAATATTGCTGTGGATCATAAAAGTCTTTCTGCAGTCATTCAATACAGTTCTATTCAAAATCTCCTTTTCTCTTGTCTTTATACTGGCTCGGGATTATAAAGGCATGTCAAAAGTACTGTAAAATTCTTAAGAACATCCGAAAACAGCCTTCACATTTTTAAGCGCTACTGCTTGAGCAAAAACTTCATCCCCGTAGTGCTCAGCTGGAGCTGGTCGGTGTCCTCTAGGAGAAGAGTAGTTGAACTTTACAACTCCCAGGTGTGAATATGTGTAACCCAGAATAAAATGTTGGAATTGTTAGTTTCTGCATATAATCTCAAGGTTTCTGAACCAAAAGATTCGTGTATATATCAACATTATGGTGTTTGCTCATGGTGCTTTTGGTAAATTGTTCACAGACAACATATCACCGTTTGTTTTCCACCAAAAGAACCGCCAACTCATTTTACAATATCAGCTGGTTGTGACGACAGCATTATTAAACTTTTTAGGTTTAGGCACTGAAAGTACTTGGTTAGGGAAAGATACCAGGACTTTAAATCAAACCACAATCGTTTCCTAACCCTAACCAAAGGCATTTATTGCCCAAACCTTAAAAACCTATGGGAATCAGGATGCAGACTGTGCTCTCTGGAGGCAAAGTCCTGGATTTCTCATATCTGCCATGCACCCCAAAAACATCCTGCCTATTGAGGAAAAGCAATGTCAAATTCGAGATGTCCGCGCATGTGGCGTGTGAAACGTACAAAGGCAACATTTTATTCTGGTGACTGGGTTAGTAAGTGTATGTGTGAGTGTATGCGAGAGTCAAGGTGTTTCCAATAAAAGGGGTGCATGCTCAGCTAATCTTTTCTCAAACAAAGAAGGTTATTTTTTAATATCACTATTGGTCTAATCTCTATTTTCCCACAGCACAGGAGCAAGTACTATATGTTCCTCTTTCCTTGTATTAGCAGTGAAACTTCCCTTCCTCCTGTCTCGTTCCCACCTCTCCAGTTCAGTCCAGTTGTGTTTTGAAAGGGTGGTTATATTCACTGTTATTGTATGATTTCACAGAACCTCTCCTCCCAGCCTTTGAAGCGAGGAAGAGCTGACCGAAGCTGAGTGATCCCTGCTGTAAGCCCCCAGTCTGGGCAAGACCTGAGTCAGTCCCACCACCAGGACTCTTCCCTCTTACATACCCATCCACATTCTTCCTGCTCCTTCATGCAACTGGAACAAATTTATGTCAGCTCAACAGATTTTTAGGGCACTTTTGAGGTGCACACAAGGCCGCTAGCCTTGTTGAAGTTGACCGGAGGGTATTTGTCCTGGTTGAGGCCTGTGAAAATAAACAAGAGGACAGAGGAGCTAAGTCTTGCGAAGCGGTGAGATTTTAGGGGCAGAGGAAAACAACAATTACCCAAGGCGTTATGGACATTAAGTGCTGAATGAGAGCTGTCCAGAGGTAGGGCTCTCTGAATAAATAAGCAAAGTGGGGATACTATCTGGCATACCATGAACATTGATGAAAGGGAGTAACAGAAAAACATAAATAAACGTTATCTGACTCGGCACTGACCTCCTTTGTCAAAGTGCTACCGCTGGGTTGAAGGTGTTAGGTTTCCATCAGTTCGGCTCTCGCTCTGTACTCCGTTTCACTCTATAATTAAGGCTCGTATAAAGCCTCAATGGTTCATCACAGGCCTCGTTCCTAGTCAACAGCGACCTGAGGTAGCCCAAAACAATCGCGCATGTGTTTATAAGGCAGTGCAGCTGCAAGGGGGTGGTGTATCCGTTCAACAATGTGCAGCAGGATTGCAAAATGCTTTGTTTACGCTTCAATCGCCCACTCACACTGGATGTTTAATTCCTCTACTCTTTCGAGGATTTGGCTACAGGACTGATGGGCCTTCCAGGCAAACTGTGAATACTCCGATGACCTTCAACTGATGAGCTCCCACAAGCTTTAGATCTTTTGCAACACAGAAAGATAAAGCCCTTTTCTACACATCTCCCTTAACTCCCATTTACTTGTATCCTAACCCACGTTTATCCAGGGTCAGCAGGACTGGGAGTAAAATATAATGGTGTATTTGTAATCAGTTGCAGTTGTAGTTAAATTACAGTTACTAATATAAATGTTGGTGATTACAAAGGGGTTACGTCACTTGTAGCAGTTGACGACGCCAAGGCAGGCAGCCATAACATTGGATAAGAACGCCTTTCAGTGCTGGAAATTCAACAATATTTTCCTTCTGAAATCAAAAAAGGGCTCGAACTGGGTTGGTTTAAAATCATGTCTTTCAGACTTCTCAGCTTTGCCTCCCAGTTTAAAACATTTGTAGAGGAAAAGTAATCAAAAACTAATGACACGTAATAGGTTGCATTAGTTTGAACAAGATCACTTGTTGCATTTTAAAAGGGTAACAACGAAAAACCTGTCATTACATTTCCCAACACTGAGTATCAGACCTCTCTAAACTGCAGATATTATTGTTCAAAATGAGCCTAATGTATTCCCCATGACCTATTTGGTCCCAGATACCAAACAGTGACACGTGAGAAAGAGCCTTTTGGGAATAGGAAACAATTAGACCAAGGCTGTGTTTTTGTTTGTCCTAATTAACACCACAGTTAATGGCCCCACAATGGTCTGTTTGCTGTAAAAGACAAAAAAGTTGTTATTCACCTCTAGGTGCCCCATGACTTTGTAAACAAACAACTACAAAAGCTGTGGCAACCTTTAATGTGTCCTCCACAGGAACATGCCATGATGAGACTTAACAAAGTCTAGACATTTTTGAACATTATTTTACCATAGCCACTCATGACACATTCACATTTTTGTTTATTGTGATACACAAACACCAAACACAAATTATGCCCTTCAGTATCCAGCTATCCGCACTCCACCTCCTACTTGCGTTTGAGGCCATGCAAACAATCGCTGTGATTCTAGGAACGGGGGGATATCAGTGCAGGCCAATTGGCCCTGCAAAGACACGCACAGTTAGCACAGCAAGGAAGAGCCTTGGGCCTGCCGGCTGTAAAGTCGTGGCTCACTGGGTCACCATGAGTTCCTAATGACCAAAACAAATACATCCTCTATCTCTGTGTGCTTCATCTGCCTGGTTTGGTGCTATTGATTCCAGTCTCCCAGTTCGTGCTATTCCATGTGCCAGTGTTGGTAGAGGATGTTCATGAGCAATTACCAACAATTATGGTTGTCAAGGTTGCTCCCTTTGCATGAAATGTTGTTGTTTTTTAATGGTGTTTGTGCTAGCACCCAAGCATGACAAGGCTTTTGTCACAGGAGGCCTGGCTGTAGCCCTGAAAACAGAAAGCGCCTAGAGGAAACAGAAATGTGTATGTGTATGTAATCTTTTGTGCACAAAGGTCAGTGTGTCAGTCAAATGTATAGACACACAAGGACAAAGACATTTTTAAAGTCCCCCTTCGCTCAGAAACAAGTGTTTAAGTGTTCATTCACTGTGATCTTTGACACTATGACTCTGTCTCGCATTCGTCTGCTGAATGGAGAAAGTTTCTGTCCATTCAGGAAAAATCTGAATTTAAAGGTCGGCCACGTCAGCCAATCTAGTGTGCGGATTTAACGTGCGTGATGCAGAAGCCTGAAGACATCAGTGCACAAAGACTGGAAGTGGACTTGAAAACATCGAGCAGATAAACTTTGGAAATTAGCAATATTTTCGTAAAGATTCAAAATTTTTCACTGAGGGTGAAGATGTCAGTTTAACTTTTTTTTTTTAAACAAAGCCGTTCAACTTTTTAAATTATTTTAAAATTATTATTCCATGCAGAGTACTTTCATAATGTTCTCTAAGATGACCGAACAAGGTCTTTAAATATGGTATAAATATGTATTTCTTTACAATGATTATCATTATTCCGCTTCAATCAGTGGAAACATTTCCAGTTGTAGTGTTTTAGGATAGTCTGGAGCAGCATGAAAAGAGACTGCTATGGTCACAATATTGCAGCGTGTCTTTGCCAGGTACTGTGGGAACTTAATACGCATTTTTCCTCAGGTACATTCTTTATTTTCACTCATAAAAGTTATTCCTGCAAATCTCTAATGCTTTCACAAGAAAACTCTTTCTCGTGTTATTATTCATTCTTAAGTTTTTATTTTAGTTTGACTAACTTTTTTTTTTTGGACATTTTAACAGAAGGCATTAAACATATGTCATAAATGTCCTAATGTCAAATAGACACTTGGAGGAATGCGCGTCTCACACTCTTTCTTTCATTCTTCCTCTTCTGCCTCTGTAATGAAATCAAGCTTTTTGCTCACTCATTTACCAGCCTCAGGTACTATTTCAAAGGAGTGATATCCATGTGAAGGAACTCTCTTTTCCCACATGCACATACACCCTGAGACCTGCTCTTAAGTATATAGATAACTAGTCACATGTAGATAGACACCTGCTTTGACGCACACGTAAAACATAAACCTACTCACCTTAGCTGGCAGGACTGTGAGTTCTCCGGAGCACTGTTGGCTGTTGGAGGAGCTGAGGAGGAAGGGCAGACGTGCCCTGGCCCCATCTCCAGTCTCCTTCAATATTTCATAAGGAACCTTTCTCCTGTCCCCTGGAGCCCAGCGGCATGCCCCTGCATGCAGCATCAATTCTTTATTCCTCACTGCAAACAGCTGTCACTTATCTCCAAACAGGAAATAAACGAAGTTCCAAAAACCCTTTTGCATACTTTTACTAAACTATTTGCCCTGATCATTCATTTCCTCTGGGCTTCACGCAGTGTTTCGCTTTGTGCCGGCTTGAATGTCTGTTGAAGCAGGTACGGGGTCAGATTTGCACTTGGCCTTCTTGCAGTGAAGGTTGTGGTTATGGAAAGTCTGTCTGAATGGCTGAAATTACTCTTACAAAAAATTATTGACTAACATAATAAGGCAGAAGTGAGGAAGAAGACAGAAGGCAAATAGAGGCGAATAGCTAGCTGGCTGAGTAAGTCACACACACACATGAGAAGATCCCTTCATTATAAAATATTTACAGTATAAATGTTCCCAGATTATTATCCCCTTAATCCCCAAACTTTGTACCTAGTTCTCTTGTAGCGACAATGTCTACACATTGTCACTCGCAACTCGCAACATAGCTAGTTTTCAATGCACGGGGTACTCATACGGCGACATGCCAGGAGCTCTGAAAGACACGATTAGGTTATTGATTAGGTTTAGGCATAAAAACCACCCGGTCAGGGTTAGAAAAAAGGTTTGGGTTAGGCTCAGGAAAAAAGGTTGGGGAAAAGTAAGAACGACAAAGAGAAAACACAAACATGAACACAACAGTTTTACCTTCTGTGGTCCACTGTGTGTAAGTCTACAAACGCTGGTGTTCTGCCATATCCACCCCCAACCGCCTGCTTCTAAGATTTTTGCCTATTTAACAATGTCACCTGGACTATGTCGCCATCGAGTAATAACACTGACTTCTATCGGACGACGCTGCACGTCGGAACATGACACTACGAGAGTAACCTGGTGCGCTGAAAACTGATGCCAAGGGATCATGATCAAGCAACAGTTTGGGAGTGAGACTGAGCTCACAGTGTACAAGTTGTATGGATATGCCATCGCTAAAAATAGAGATAAACTGTAAATTTAGTCCTAATTACACTGTAAACTATAGGCTATAATCTATATCGTTACTGCTGACTTTAACTAAGGAGGTAAGTAAGAAGGTCTGTAATGTATTTCTACAAAAATGTAACACACTCAAAGCTTCTCCTTGAGGAAAATTTGATAATTATTGTTCCTGTAATTCTTTGATATGTTACGGGTAACAGAAAATTATACTTTGCGCTGTGATTTCTTGACTGAGAGGTGTCTCAGCTTGAGCCCAGTTACACTTCTAGCTCAAATAAATATCAAAGACAGAAACGATTGTCACAACCAAACTTCACATCTTTTCTTTAGAGTTGAAGTGTCACAGACGCTGAGTATTATACATTTTCATTGGTTTGTTCAAACAGGGTAAACGCACGACTGATTCATATCTCATGCAAGTAGAATTTTCAAAGGTAAGTTTAATTACAGGGATGTATTTGAAGCTGTAAGTGTTGCTTTGATTACAGCACATGATATACAGAAATGAAATACGTACAGAAATGTGAAAGTAGCAAAAGAAGGAAGAGGCAAACATTTAAAAGAAAGACAGAGAGAGCAAGTGCACAATAACAAAGCCACAAGTGTCAAAAATGTCCTGGCCAGTTTTAAAGTCACATCTAAACCTTTGCTCAAAGGAAACGCAGTGACTCAACAGCAAAGACTGCGTCCTTTCAGTTGGAAGGTAATGGGTTGGATAGTTTCTGCGGGGTTTGTGTGCTTTTATTTCCCCAAACAGCCCAAAGATATTCGGATCAGGTGGAATGGAGACTGTGGTATGACTGACTGTTAATTTTCTGTCCTTTGGGTGAGATTGGGCGGGTTCCCTGTCTGTTAACCAGACTGCAGACTGCAGCCTCACCGTGATTGACAACAGGAATAAGCACTTACAAGAAACAGATAGACGGACTGATATAGGAAAGCCACTTATCACACATTCTGTGAAATAAAACTTTTTAAAATTTACTGACACAGTGGGACATCATCATTATATTTATGGTGTACTTATGACAAACATCTAATGGTCTCAAATTGCTGTCTGGTTTTGGCAGCGACAGGAAAGCTTTATGACACCCGGGGTGAAATACAATGTCAGCAGACATATTTCATTTAATACAAAAACAACCTCCATTGGCCTCTGTCTAATTATTCAAGGGCTTTTTACAAGCCTTCGTAAGTATGTTTGTCTTTCTGACAGCTCCCTTTTTAACTGGAGCTGAGTTTTGGATAATGTGTGTCAGACAGGGATTTAGGATCAGATTTAATACTTTTTAGTTAAAGCTGTATAAAGGAAGTTTTGACCACTGGAGAGCAGAAAGACCGCAAAAGTGACTATTGGGCTCACAAGTGAATTATTAACTCTCTGTTTAGTTCAGATTTGGTTTAAGCAGCTCCTGAGAAATAATTAAGCATAATGCTATTTGCATGGTTATTCATTTTCCATGTTGTTTTAATGTATTTTGCTAAAGGAGGAATCATTATTTTATTTTTAACTGTTAGTTCAATCATTCAGCAAAATTATGAGAAATTCTAGAATAAAAATAAAAAGATTTTTATTGGTTGCTCACATCCATCTTTTTCACCAAACGCACTGCACATGTTAAAGCAACAGTCTTATCAGATGGAGTCCATCTGTGTATTTGTCATCATTACGTTTCCTTGGCCTGTCTCCTCCAGTCTTCCTCTCCTTTGAGGCGGAGGATGAGGCACAGATATGTATGCTGCCCCAGAGAGGACCTGATCACAGACATGAAGGAATGAGAGATAATCAAAGATAAGAGAATAAAAGAAATGAAAAGATGAAAGGAGGTAAGCGCTGCGTCACCAGCTGAATTGCTCATTACATCAGACCACATTTTCAGAAACGCCCAGCGTTATGAGAACTCCATTTGGTGTGTATCTTCCTCATCCAACTCCTCTCTCTGCATTTGGCGCCACGCGCTTTAAGCAACGCTGCACTGTTGGTGACCAGTGCATTTCTATGACCTCTGTACAGGGAAAGTGACAGATTAATTAACACACAGTTGTGGCTACACTGGTGTACTTTGTGACGTAGAAAACAGCAGGGGGGCATACATTATGTTGTCACTGTCTGTCAGTCGCCATGTTTCTCTATTCCCACTCAGACGATCAAGGCTGAGCTCTGTCACACTCAATGTAAGCAGCAAGCCTAATTGTTTCAAGTCAGTAACTGTGGTTACAATCTATCTGGAATTTGAACTTACAGAGTGACAAGGTCACAAGATAAGATGTAGTGCTCTTGTAAATAATAAAATACCATTGGTCTCAAGATGAGGGATGAGGTAAATGGTTACTGTGCGGCCTTGGAGAGGAAGTGATGGGTCAACGTCAAATCACAGCTAACAGGCCTCTGCTTTGGAATAAACCTTCAGCCCCTCGGAGCGGAAACATGAGTCTGCTTCTGCTGAGATGCGCCGGATTCACAGAGCGAAGGGATGGGAAAGGAGAGTGAGATGAAAAACAAGCAGGGAGTTAGTCAAAAATGCAGGAATATAATGGATAAAGGAGTGTTAGGGGAGCGGGATTGATTTCATAAACCCGTTACCCCCAACCCTATCGCCCTATGCAACCATCCAAGGTTAGGCCTGTTCATCTGGCATGTGGACTATATGGGCCAGAAGGAAGAAAACGGCAAGGGAAGGAGGATGAGAGCAAGATACCTTCCCTGCTCAGCTATTATTCTTTGTTAACCAGTTTTTAGCACTGCTCAGCCTCTCTGGTGGTTTTCATTAAGAAAGGAATCACCTTGGTTTTGCCAGGACCCCTAATCAAAACCAGACGCCTTGGAGTTTTTAATTGAAGCAAGATGGACCTCCACGTTGTACACAACTGGCTTAATGTGACAACTTATCCCATCACTACAACAGTGTTTCCCAACGGACCGGGGAGAAAAACATCCCCTCACTGAGGGAAATCTAGGGGGTTTGTTAATATCCCTCTGATTTCAGAGGGCTGTTATTGTTGAAACAACTCCAGACTGCTATTTACTACCACATCAGCCTCTCCTTCTGCATTACATTCTTTGCATTGTATTTTAGTCTTGTCTTTTTCCTCGTCGGGTGATGTTAGGACCATTAGTACGGTACTGTGGCGGCATGTGTCTGGTTCTGGCTGTTTCTGAAGCATGAGCAGAGTGGAGCTTGGCAGTGGGAGAGCGAGGAACACATTGTGTGACTGTGTGTCCAGTACTAGCCAGCTCTCTGGGCAGGCGAGCTTGCTTTTAGCTGAAAGAAAACAAGAGTCTGAATGAAAACGACAAGCTCAGAGCTGAGGATGTTTTTTTAGCTACAGCCAAAGCACCAGTTCCAGTTCTTGCTGTAACCCTGCCATAAAGATAGTGTTTCATTCAGCTCTCAGTCTTTATATAACCAAGGGCACTAGTAAGATTTTTTCTCTTTCTCTCACATGTTGACAGTTGATTTGAACCAAAAAATTGCACGGGGACAGATAATCTACCTGCTTCCTTCTCTTTCCCTGCCCCCTTCCACTTAATCCCCTGAGAGTGTTTGGATTTCTTTGAAAAACAATATTAATAATCTGGAAATGTGGCTCCTCCGGCTCCTGCTGTGTGCTTTTCTTTCTTTGCTCATTTCCTTCTCAAAGCTCCCTTGATGTGGGGCTTGTTGTGCTGTTTTTAGAGGAGTGTGAGACCTCGGTGAGTTATTACCCAGGCCCCTCGACATACACCCTCTCTAACCTCTGAGACCAATATGCACCAGCTACCCACAACTAAATACACCTGGCTTGCACTGCATTATGTTACAGCATCAGGTCAAGGTTGATGGTAAAGTTCCCATAAGAAAGCATCCACGAAGCCCACTTTCTTTCTTTCTGCATTACAGCCCGGGAAGGAGTGTACGAGAGGATAATTGGATAGAGATGTTATGAAAACGAAATGAAATTGGTTTAATATGTAAATCCAGCGGGTGTGTGCCTGTGTGCCGAATGTGCACAAATGAACGCATGTCATCAGCCGCAAATCGTTTCCCACCCAGGGAGATTTACACGGGGCAAGTCAATGAACTGTCGAGCATTCAAAAGCCAGTCACCAAAGCCAGTACCACAGGCATGAGCAGTATCCTGCAAAGGAAGTCGCAGAGACTCATGCATGTGAACAGTAAACCCTCTGGATCAATGCACTTTCAATGTAATCATTTCAGTGCAACCCACTGTGAATCAAAGAAGCTGCTCGTCTTGTCATCAAATAGCAGCGTTTCATCTGTTTGCCGTAGACGAGCAGCGTTCAGCTATTCCTCCCGTCCATCGGTACGTCGTGTTTTCACCTTGATATCGATTTCACTCGACATCCATCTGTCCTCTTTCTCTCAAATGTTCCCCTCCTTTCCCTCTCTGCCCCGTGCCTTCCCACCCTCTATACTGCAGTGCAGCTGTGCCGGAGCAGGGGCAGTGATGGTGGGAGGCAAGGAAGGGATGGAAGGATGAAGGGAGGCCCAGAGGAGAGGGGCAGCGAGCTGGATGATTATTAGTTAGACAGAGAGACAGAACTAAAGGCTTCAATATGTCCCATAGCATTTCAAGTGGGACAGAGGAGTCTATTTAGGAGTCGGTCTACAGTCAGAGAGTGTTTGCATTTACTGCATTTATAGATTGTTATTCTAACTGCCCACTCTCACTAGCATCCTCAGACCTTGCTCCTTCATACACAACCCACCCCCACCCTAATTATTTTAGCCTAAAGGGGTCAGCTGCTGCGTATAGCGTGAAACAAGAAGTCATTTTTAAAAGAGAAAACTTTGTGATTTACTAACAGAACTTAACTGGAAGCCACACATGTGGGAAAATATTTAATAAGCCCTTCATGTTTTATGATGATTACCATAGCATGCAAGCGGACAATCCTTCAAGGCTAAAGGTACCGATGTAGTCAAAAGCAGCTGAAGTATTGCAAACTCACAAGCTCTTTACTCGGTGAGTCATTTAAAACAGGCAAATACGCAACGAACCACACACAATATCATAACTTCTCCTCCACCAGATTAAAACTTGTCTATCCATGGTCCGTAATGTGAATGTATGCACGGTTTGAAAAACATCATCTCGCTGGTTCCTTCAGGGATGGGCGGGCAGGGCAATGACACAGACAGTGATGAAAGGAGAGGAGGGGACCCTTATAACTCCCCAACATCATCCAGCGGTCATCTTCGACGTGGCACCATGGGACCTTTCAGTGCCAAAACGAGAGCGGAGCTTCACCCAGAATGATAAGCGCATAATATACAGTACAAGAATAGTTTGATGTGCATCCAGATTCGTCTACAATCTTGAAAGATTTTGATCAAAACAGGGAGTGGCGGAGAAGAGTTGTTGATGGCCTTGCCTCCCTGTGAAGCGGATAGGCCCAAAACAAATAAATCCTAATATAATCCTAGTTGTGGTTAGACGCAGCATGAAGAGACTTTTGATCTACCCCTGAAATAAAACACTACTGTACATCTGCCTCAGCGAATAATGAAACCCCTTGATGTTGACTAAATGCCAAAAATATCACGTTGACCACAAAAATGTACTATCAATTTTGTACGTTTAGCAGAGTGGCAGACACAGATAGTCTGTGGATTAACAACCTCTCGTGACATGAAACACCCGCTTAAATGTAGTGAATATGTCATGTTAGCCAAGATTCCTTTTTTGCGGATAGAGAGACCCTTGCTAACTCTGAACCGTTAAAACAAACAGGGAGGTCCCTGAGCACAGCGCTTTGGACAAAGGTTAAAGCAATATCCCCCAGCACTATTCATTTCAGAGAATCCATCCCACTCACTGGCTTTGATCCTCTCTCTCACTCTCTGCCCCTCTTTCTCTCTTACTTACCCTGAGCTGATGAGGAGGTGTGTGTGTTTGTGTGTGAGTGTGAGAGAAGCAGAGTTCATCGTGAAATCCTTGAAATCCGTCTGCAACAGCCATCGATATGACAGGACCTTTTAGCACCGACAAAAGCCCAGAGCTGGCCGGGAAATGATCAGCGCGAAATAAAGCGTAAGCAGTTTGATCTGCGTCCAAACTCACGGACGTAAGCATACACATGCAAACGTGTGTGTGTGAAGTTCAGCTGCTGAAGGCCCCAAAGGAAAGCCTATCCCTCAGGCTGTTTACCTCCACCAGAGCTGTTTACTTGACCCCTGATGATTTAGATGCATAACCAAATAAAAACAGCCAGGGAAGTTCAAACAGCTGGTGACGCATAAAGGGTGCATGAGGTGGGACAGCAGTGTGTTCGATGATGGCTCACAGCTGGACCTCCCCACGTAACCTACAGCATTAGGAATGAACTAAGGAGACCCGCTACTCATAATCCTATATCAGGTCCTTTTCAAACACTTAAGAACTACTTGAGTCAGTTATAAATATTCATGACACATAATTCTTAAATGTGTTCTTTAAAAATCTGTGGGAAGTGAATTTTATTGAAGTCCAGTGTTCATGGGAGCAGACATTATTAATGCATGTACAAAGAAAAGCCTCGTATAAACTACTGCGGTCTACTTCTTTGTGTACATATAATAATGTATACCACCTCTGGGGTGCATTTCATCAGATTTCAAGTTTGCGAACATTTGGCCATTTGTACAATGTTGTTTATGTTTTGACAGGAGGAGCATTGTTGTGTAGCAACAGCTCCATTTACATAATTTCTCGATGTTGTAAGCACTTACATAATACCCCCATTCATTTGGATTGAACTGCAGCTCCCTTCAAGGCCCCTGGACCTGCAGACACACACCCATACGCTCACACAGGTCTGCAGGCTCCCAGTTTCCCACATATTAGCATGTGGATAAAATACAGAACAATACGAATTCTGCAGAGATTGACCAAAGTACAAAGAGGAGAGAACAAATAATAGCCACGAATGTTTCGAAAATTACAGATGGTTTTAAATTCAGGAAGAAACTGCATTTTTTTTAAAAACAAAAACTACATCCAGTACATGCCTAATTTGTCATAGAGACATTTAAAGGTACACCACTTCAGACGCGGTGTATGCATGTTCTGTATCATGTAACGTAGACTCATGTCGCTTGAACGTAGCAGCGGAAGCATATGCCAAAGCATAATTTGGTTGCGGCAACTACTAGCAAGAAATATAATAGTGGGTATAGTTTAGATCATGTTCTCACATGGGATGATGTCACCCCTCAAATTAACAGTCCTCGCAATGAACAGGTCAATTACATGCCCGCACATGCACAGTTGTACTGAACATGCTTGCGCGCATGCACGTGCACAAGCATAGACACAATACACGTCAACATACAAACACGGAGGCAGACGTGCTCATCTGGATTTATACTTGTCTCTGTTAAGCTGTAAATGATTCCAGGGTATGAACTGATTTATGGGCCGTGTAATTTTTTAAATTGTTTTATTCAATTTGTGAAAGATGTTGGCAATGAGAAGTTTTGCTCTAAAATCGGCATTAGACTTTTCCTAGCAGCTGAAAGGGAGACAATTACTGAGGCATGCAGAATTTTACTGAGTATACACCTAAATTAAAATAGATTTTACATTTTTAGGATTTTTGAACAGAAAAGTGCTTTTGTGTAACCCTGTCGCCAGAATAAAATGTTGCCAATATACATTTCTGCAAACCACAGGTATGTATAAAATCAACATTTTTGAACGAAAAACATGTTCCATAAAATTTCGAGGTGCACGTATATTTACGTAATAAATAATCATCTCTTAACAGAAATTATGTCCATGTGTATATTTAGTGAGTTAGGCTTTAGGGAAAGATACCAGGGCTTGTTTTAAGACATTAACAGTTCACAAAGATATGACAACAAAAGTTGTATTTAGTGATATCTAAACCAAACCGCAATCTTTTCCAACATTAAACGAAGCACTTTTATGGTCTAAACATACAAACGTATGGGGTTAATACAGGAAAAGTAATCAAATATGTTTAAAAAATGACTCACAGTGTTTGATTGTGGTGGCAAAGTCCTAGATTTTGAAGGAGAAAAAAAAGGAAAAAGGCAAAGAATTATGTTGAGATCCCACCTTTCTGCGCTTTACAGGTACACATACAATGACAACATTCTTTTCTAACCTTAGAGAAGATTTTTGTATTGATGAAACAAAGCAGCCTAAGCTGACCCATATCACAAATCTTGTCGTCTCCACATGGTATTGTTGTTTCTCTGACCTATAGTTACATACTTGAAGAGGTACAGAGCCTCTCCAACACCCCGACACAGACGTACAAATCCGGCTTTACACTCACCCAGGGCTTCTTGCTCAGTAATGGACCCAAGCTGTGGTAAACTGCTTGAAATGGAGGAAAAGAAACGAAACAAGGAGTAAAATGAGAAGGAGAAACACGTAGATGCATTTACCAGCACAAGGTAGTTTTGCTTCACTCTCATAGTAAGCCACCATCAGGAACAAAGCACCATCAAAAATGATCAGCCAACCGTAGCAGGTGGCTAAATTTGGACATGCGTGCGATGGACACTGACACAGTGAGAACCATCTTCACAGGGACATCATGTAGAGGAGACGACGGCGGAACATCGTGAATATGAATCATAATAATCACGGTATGGACCTCACAAACACACTCACATGGCAGGTGACGAAAATGATGTGAAAATTGATATACAGTCAATGCTCCACGTTTTGTAATGTGGTGATAGAAATACGAGGAGAGCGAAAGAGCCACTAAAAATGTTTTAAGCCCGAAGTGTGCCGAGCTCTGTTCCATGACTGAAACAGTGACCTTACAGCTGAATCCTGTGTAAAAATCTGTCTGACATCACTCACCGAGGCTTTTCCATCTCACAATCTGAGCACTGTTTTATTTGGAGAACGTGATAGTCTCGCACTCTATTTTACTTCCACACACTCACTCTTTTATACCATAATGTGCAATCACACAAACACTCATAGTAAGTGTTCTCAGACAGGGCAAGCAAGTGATATTCCTGGTGTGGTTAAAGGGTGGAGTGGGACACAGTGGACCAAACCTGGTTTAAAGTTAGAATCATGCTGCCATACGAAAATGACCTCATTTCTAAATTGAGGGAAACCCTGATGGATACGTTGGAACACAATACAGTGGCAGAGCACCCCAACGTCTCTGTCATGCATGATAATAATCTCATAACACTGAGTGATATGATTTTACAAAGACTTGGCAAAGGGGGATGCCACATGACGTCAGCTCATGACTCCACGGCTCCTTTTTGGTGCCAGCGAGTCCGCTAATCACATGACATTGATGGATCTGAGCAAAAGGATTTCATTGCAGGGCTCCTATCAGAACACATATGTGTTACTATATGTACAGTGCAGTATAGATGTCTTATGGCTGTTTTTACTCAAACTACATATGATGAAGAAAGGAACATCTTTGTAATGGCTGTCATGGAATAAACCAAGAGTAATCAAGCAGATTACTTGGCTCTATATTGTCTCGGCCTTGCCAGCGGTGCGGCTTTTGTGCTGGTAAATATTTGCTGTGAGTTGAGTAGCATGGCATCGGCACATCACAGGGACATTTTGTGTTTCCCAAACATTAGGCCGGTGACGTCAGAAGGACCTAATGATGTTTAACAAGCCCACCCAGTCCAGCATCACCCCATAAACAACCCTGATATACCCTTAGTCCCCTGTCCAACTACTTTGGAGCACAATAGTACCCAACACCCACTTAACCTGGATGTCCTCCATGTTGTTTTAAGGTAACAAAAACAGACACTCAGCTTGGCATAAAATTTCACAACCTCATGTTGATGTTTTCACCTAACCAGGTTGTGAGGCAGGGGAGTCTGGCCCACTGAGGGACGTGGCTCAGTTGTTTAATAAGGGAACCCCTGTTTGATAACAACAGAAGAAGAACAATGACTAACTGGAAAACCCATAACATCACCCCCGCTATAGTGAGAAAAAGAGAAAGTGGACACACAGAAAAAAACAGCAACTTGGAGACAAACATTTAAAAGAGGAGGAGGATGGAAAAGTGACAGTAAAAAGTCATAATTTGTGACTGATTAGCAACCGCTTCCAATTAGAACAGCAGAGGACAGGAAAACCAGAGGGAGGGAGGGACGGGGTCGGTGGGGTTCATTTCCATCCGGCAAGCCTCAAAAACACACACACACACACAAACAAGAACTTGCATGGAGCAGAGTTTTCCAGCAGGAGCCCAATTTGTGTTTGGGCTCACTTACACTATTATATTGGTCCAGTATGATCTCAGCTCAGACTGAGGCTAAATGTCTCTGTCTGTCTATTTGTAGGTGGGTTTTTGTGTTTGTCTGTGTGTGTGTGTGTGTGTGTGCGTCTGTGTGCATTTATGTGCATGTGTATATGCATGCATGTAAAATGTGCATGTGTGATATCCATGTTTGCACGTGTGCCGTGGGCATGCATATATGCAAGTGCGTGTGTGTGTGTGTGTGTTCGTAAGTGAGTGTGTGGGGCTGCCAGTGTGTCTGACAGGAGAGCAGAGGTCATGCTAAGGTTGGGATGAAGTCAGAATGTAATTATGCTTCAATGAACCAAAGGGGAAGTAATAAAGACCAGCTGCATGTTGTGTGACTCTTAAAGTTCCACTTAAAGCAAGCTGCACATTCTCTTTGCTCTCCCGCACTGTGCTGAGAAGGGGAATACGTGGTATGCTAATGCCCCTGCCTCGAAAAAGGGATACAAGGAGACTTTAGAAAAATACACACAAGTAGGCACACGCACAAACACGCACACACACACTCGCAGACATTATTAAAAAGCACAGCGTCAGCAGCAAATAAAGAGATAATAAAAGTGGGCAAAATATTTCCTCTCACATTGCAATGGGGCGGGGTTGCCAAGGTGACCTGGCGTGCAGCCAGGGACGGAGATGGTCACTGAGTGCATATATGGGAGGAAAAGGGGGTAGGAAGGGAGGGCGACACACCAGGTGGTTTCACTCGGGTGATCCAGTCGCGACTGCCTGTGTCAAAAAATAAGGGAAGGGAAAGAAAAAACATTGACTGGCCCGTCAAAAACAGGAGGGAAAAAAGGGAGAACTTTATCTTCCCCTGTATGAGCCTCCCTCTTTTCTCTCTCACTCCTGCAATTTTCCCTCCTTTTTCTCTGCCTCACTGGTACACTTATAAGCTAAATCTTTCTCATTCCTTTTTCCTTTCTGTTTTGTTTTTCTCTTTCTCATCACCCTCTCCCCATCTGTCTCACTCAGACATGTTTTCCAGGGCCTGCCATGCATAGATACCGTATCTACCAACAGTAGCCCGCCAGTGCCTAGTGGAGAGCCCCAGGGGAAAGTGGAGAGCTGGGGGAGGGCCTCTGGGGAAGGCCTGCAGGGTACGGGATGATACGGGTGAGTTGGAGGGGAGGTCATGAGCCCTCCTACCTGATAATCACAGCGGCTCTATCTGGAGACGCATGGAAGGAGAAACACACTGGCCAATGTCCAGACCAACAATAGAGACCGAGATAAATAGGTCAGAATAAGTAAATCACATTTATGTGGTGCTTGCCTTATGTTATTAACATTAAATATATGTTACAAAACAAAGAGGAAGGAGAAAAAGCGCAGTTTACTTAAAATTTCAGATAATAACCTGTGAGCCATTATTACTTGACAGTATAATATATGTACTGTGGCTTGAGAGGAAGCGCACATAAAATACTCCCCTTTTCTTTATTTTTTTAAATGAATTATATTACCTGTATCTAACATTAAATGTTGTGTGTGTGGTGATTTGTAGAACATTTTAGGTGTTAATTAATGCTCAGCTACGCTTAAAATGATATATTTTTTATGATTTCTTTTTCCTGAGTACATGAGACGTTCTAGTTGTTGACAAATTAATGCTGTTCACAACTGTATTAGTGTGCGTGATTAGCTATTTATTAACAGTAATATACTATTTATAAATGCTACATAAAAGAACATTAAGAAATTGCGTTACATTGTACTTACAGTGTTTATCTGCTAATAAGATTAGCTGTCATTAAGTTAATTTTCATCTTCATTTGGGTTAAAATTGTCATGTGTTGTCCTGATTTCTCTTTGAATGTTTTTTTTATTTATTTTTTTTTTATTAAACTCACAGTAAACATTAACATAAAGAGGGAAACAGTGGCTTCAACCTCAAAGTTCATACACAAGCTTACATCGTTATGTGAAATCTCCTACTAATGCTTGGCTTATGGAGTCCCATGAAAGTATTTATGAGTTATTGGGAACTTATATGAAGGCAAGCGAGAGGTACAGCTTGACTCCCGCTGATCAGCTTGGTGGGAAAAAGGCCTGGATTCCATGAGCTTCCTGTGAAAAACAAGCAAGGCTTCTTGTTTTTTTGTTTTTTTTAACAAGGAAAGTACAAGTCACTGGGTCCTGATGTAGCAACTGGAGGCTGCTGTCAGAAGGGAGCTACGTTAACAGATACTCAGCAGTTACAAGTCATCCCCGAAACATGTGGTTCCTGTAAAAACAACCCACAACCCCCCACCCCCCGTGCACCCCTGCCACTATCCAGTCACACTGCCCAGTCGACAGGGAGAGAGAGATGTGTTTTTTCCTGAGGGTGTCCCCCTTGGGTATGATGTATGTGTGAGTGACGGCGGGTTTGAGCGTGTGCATGTGTAACACAGGGGCAGTACAGAAATAGTGTTACTGATTTAGATGAGACTCAGTCAGTGAGCGGTGCTGTTGTTCAGGAGGTTTTTTTTTCCAGCGTTTTTTTCCAATTTAACAATAAAGTATAGCATATCCTATACAAAAACAACAGGAAGGACTAAAGGGAGGGGGGGGAGGGGGGTTCATAAAGTTCAATGCAGGAAGTCCTGTTTGAAACACAGATAACCCACCATACATCAATTCTTTGATGATTCTGTGAAGTTGTGTGCTGTCTTTTTTATTATTTTATTGTTCTTTAAAGGGGCAGTATGTAATTTCTCTCACTAGGGGTCTCCCAATTAAAGCAATAATAAAAGACGTAGTTTGACGATGTTGTGAAGTAGCATGGGATTACGGGTGAAAATCTATCTGACGTGGCTGATTTTGACTGCGTCAAAATCGGACGAGGTAAGTTTTATTCACATTACACTTGTGGCACGTGTCTACATTGTCGTTTCATTTCTAGCAACATTAACATCAGCGTTAGTAAAGGGGATGTGACTCCATTGACAGTCATGAAACAGGCCGTTTCGTTGAATACAATTATTTTCAAAAATCTCTGCATCACCTAGACAGGCAACAGGTGTGTTGGAGAAAGCTCCCATCTGAAATCAATCTGCAAAAGAAAATGCAAAATGAATGCACACTTCCATCCACATTCAGACCAAATCCTCAAGTGTGTGAAACCTCACAGCGCTCCCATTCATATGACATATATGTGGACAGAGTCAGTGCCTGGAAACAAGTTGGATCTGGTTTAGCTTTTCCTACACCACAGCTCTTCATCAGTACAACAGGATAAATACATACAACACTGCATTTCTTCTACTTAGCTTGTTGCAAAAAAAAGGTAACTTACTGCGGAGCTTACTGGATAGTAAAACAGAAATAAATAGGGAAATATGAGCTAGAAAATGGCAGAAATAAATGGGCTGGCACTGTTATTCAGTGTTGAAGAGATGCGGTTTCAGTTCATGCTGAAGGATAGGTGTGACCCTGTAGTAAATGTGAATAGATTTTGAAGGTCGTTCCAAATATAAGAAATTTAGGAAAGAGAACCTGTCAAGGCCGGAGGAAGGTGACCAGGTCACTGCAAGGAAGTGAAAGTGCTTAATAGTTGCAATGTGAACTCAGTAACTCTCACGTCCTTGATTTTCTATTCAGTCTTCGACGCTTTTCTGAACGGTGCCACGTGAGAAGGTCACAAATACCAGTAGCCATTGGTGGACGCTCCAGCGTAATCGTAACACATCCTTCTGGAGAACTCAACACCACTCCTCACAATGTAAACTATATTTGAAAAAAACAAAACAAAACAACAACAATCCTGTAAAGGTAAACAACAGTCTGGAGCAAAAAAACATCAAGCAAAAAAAAGGCACAGGACAAAAACACATCCTGTTTCATAAATAAACCTGACTGACCTGGCAGCTGACAGAAGTACATCCCACATAACAGGCGGGTTGGTGTCAGGGTTGGAATCCTGGAGACTGTGCCCAGGGAGAGAGAAGGGGAGAGCGGACGCAGCTGTGTCCAAGGTGGGCCTCTAACCCTGTAGGGCAGCTCCTACCAAAGAGATGTCTGCTAAACGGAAATCCTTTTTAATAGCCACAGGAAATCAGACAGTCTGAGCAAAAAAACAAACAAAAAAAAGGAATCAGGGCACAGTCCAAGCATGCACACATTGAGTTTTTTTTTTTTTTAGACTAACATGAGCTGAAGCGAAAAGCACGGGTTTCTAAATTCACTTCAATTAGAGCACTGGGTTTGGGCTGCAACTAGTCTGGCTCACAGGATGTACCCTGATGGAATAATGCTGCCATTGGGCGACTGTATAAGTCGGCTTCCTCCTCCCTTCCGCTATCTGCGTGTTACCATTTTCAAAGCCCTCCTTGCTTCGTGAAAGAATAACAACATCTCAGCTGCGACTACACATTGAAGATGACAGGTTTTGACAAAAACACGTCTTTTTACGTGGTGTTTTCCTTTGTGGGGATTTAGACATTTGAATACCACATCTCGCTTCCCCACATGTAAATGTTCCAACAAAATAACTTTTGAAATAACACAGTTTTGCAAAGGCACTGTCACTGCATCCTGAATGGAAGACGAGTACGATTTGTTAAAACACATTTTCTGAACCATCCTGCCCATTTCTCAGAATTGTAAACACAAAACTCTTTTCTCAAACTACATTCACAAAACCTCTGATTCTTTTTGCAAAATTGAACTATAGCTTCAAATTAGTTTCACCTGTGCTCAAAACTGAACTTTGTTGTCAGAACTGGCACTACGTGGTCAAAGTAGAAATCCTACTGAGCACCAAAAAAAAAAAAAAAAACAGAAAACAGTGTTCAGGGCATGAGGCTCATGGAGAAAACGTAATTGATCCCATTAGAGTACGTCACATACAAGTTAAAAAAAAAAGAAAACGATTTCACAACTCAGTGAACTGAGCATTTACTCTGCATTCAAACATAAACTACAGCAAAGAAAACAAAAATCCATTCTGACATACAAATGAAAGTCTACAGCCTACGATGAATTGTAAAGGGTAGAAAAACCAAAAAACACACAACTGATCACACAGTCATGCCAGTCATCTCTTCTTTGGGCTGGGTCAGGACACAGCACTTCATCAACACCGCATGCTATATTTGCCTGCGTCTCGGATTCTGTCTCTCCGTTGTTGACCAACCTGCTCGCACTCGGAACTGGCTTATATCACATCACGAGTGTACATCATGTTCATCAATTTTTTTAGTCGTTGTGTTCAATGGATGACACGTGTTTTATTTGTGTTCACGTTTTGCCACTTGTTGTTACCATTATGCATCGCGAGTGCATCACACTGACAGCTGTGTTTTATTGCGTGAGAATGTGTTCAGAGTTCTGCAAAAGGAATGACTGAGTTCTGCAAATAGTGTTTTACTAGGTGAAGATGGTTTAAGTTATTGTCAAAAGGATGCTCATTTCGGTGTTTAGAGTTTAGACAACTGAGCAGTTGATTCGCACAACAGGAATTAGTGTTTTAGAAATTCAGAAAAACTGTAATTTCCTTGTTGGGTCATGAAGCGTATTAATAAATTCTTAATAAATATGACGAAGCTCTTCTGCTTTGTCTTTTGAACACCTGTTATTTAGCATACTTCATCATACACAGTACATTATTAATTAGTTGTGTCATGTTAATTACTGCTTTATTAATCCATAATGATGCTGCTCTGAATAATGTGACATCTTGTTGTGAATTCATGCCTTCACCTGACACACGGCTCCATAGCTGTTTCCTGTAGACGTGTGCGAGGCAGCAGCGACACAGGCAGCTACCGAACTCAACACCGAACACGTGAAAACCAGCAACGAGGCTATGCATAAATGGAATAAACTTCAGAAATAAATCTAAAATAGAGGGTAAATGGACGGAAAAGATCTTTCCTGAGCAGAAATGTTCATCTGTGAGATTTTTCTCAAACCGGATTAACGCCAACACTGTAAAGATCTAGACTTTAACAAGTGCATTACATCTGTGGGTCTGGTGGGACTGTTAGAGATTTGTTGATTGATTAATCAGTACAATGAAAAAAAACGCGCGTTTTCATCTGTAAGCTATTCTGCAAAAAAGGGGAACAACAACAACAACAAAAACAAAGGTGATGACTTGCTTTTGAGTTAAATAATAGTGAGTGGAATTTTGAAGTCCTTCATTATGTCTGGTTTATCTTCTCATCGTGCAGAGTTTCAGTCTGGATTTGGTTCAGGATTTTAGTCCCTCACATACCCCTTTTGTACTCAGACGGTTCCAGGGCCAGTTTGGAGCCCGTGCTTAATCTCAAACCCATTTTTTTACTGTTTCGACCGGCAAACATCCGACTCTGGGCCAGGAAAACTGGTTCCAGCGTGGCACCAACTCTTGGCAGGGGCTGAGAGCGGGACCATCGCGACCAACGAGACCAACCAAAACATGGTGTGACCGCCATATTTTTAAAAAACAGAGCTACAGCAGCATCTGGTCCAGGGGTATGGGAAGAACATGCAAACTTCATTTGTGCCTATACACACATATATATATCATGTTCAAAATAGAGATGCCTAAAGTTTATGTCGGGTGGACAACCAAAAAAAGGCTCAGTAGAAATCTTTATTTAACCCTTGTGTCGTCTTTACTTTTGAGACACTCTGGTTTTACCTCGGGTCAAAAATGGGTCATATCTCTTTGATCTCTTTAGCCCCGCCCCCTTGATGTGCAGGTG
>JAPQRN010000022.1:6119568-6135723 GCA_037367275.1 Coranthus polyacanthus
CTTGTTCTCTTTCACTTATATCATAGAGTGATGACTTCCCCGTGGACTGAGCAGGGGTGGAGACAGCAAAAGAAAGAAACATGGGAAATGAGCAATTTGAATGAAGCTACCACTTATTCTACAACTGTTGGTCCAACCCCATCTCTTGTTTTGTTCTGCGGTTGTCGGGTTGGGACACTGCTCTGGGGCACTTTGTGTTCTGACTGGTGTACCTGGTTTGGTGCAGTGCTATCAGTGACCGGGACCCCAGACAGAAACACAGACACGCTTTTAATTTCTCTTCGCGAAGCCGCGCAAACAACAAACATAACAAACGTTGGGATGATGAGATGATTGTTTTGTGTCTGTACAACAAAAAAAGTTTGGTTGGAACTTCCTAAAATGTAGGTTTGACTTCCAATCATGCTGACTGTAATATATTAACGTAAAATATATCATATAAAATCTATCTTATTGAACTGAACTCTTAAGCTTCTTGGGAGTGTATCTAGTCTTTCCATAAACGTTGAGAACTAGATCGTGACTACTATTAAAATAGTGAGGGCATTAGTTTATGTGTAAACAAAACGATCTGCTGACTTCATGACAACCAACGGCCAGCATCGTGACAACACCTTGGACCATCTGTGTGCCTGCTCTCCCTTCTGCTGCAAAATTTTCACTCACTGTCATCCTTACGCGTCCTCCTCTGACTCTATGAAGTGAGCTTTTGTCTGCAGATAAACTCTACTGTATGGAGCTTGTGTGGGATTTATCAAACCACACCCCACAGAAGGACATGGTTACAACTGTGCTTACAGACTCCCAGTTAGCCCAATAGAATGCTGATCCACATGGGTTGCTTTCATTAGTTGTGCACCAACTGTCAGGCAGCAGAGTGGATTTTTATGCTGCGTGGTTGCAAGCATCCTGCAGGTGCCTGAACATCTCAAGAACACAAGCTGCTGTTCTTCCCTTCTGACATCTACTGAAAACAACAACAAAAGCAAGATGGAGTTTTCCATCATGCTGAAATCAGCTGCTATTACTTGTAAGATATTATAATGCATGTTCATTTTCTTGTATTGCTGTATGAATCCTTCTGATATGAACTATCATGGGTTAAGAAGAGAGGATTCTGATCCATCACATGGACGGTGGGGAGACGACCTTTCTTGGAGGTCTCTGTTAACAAAATTATTTCCAATTTTTACAAAAGGTATTTACACTCTGTTACTTTGTGTATGTTGATGTATTGACTTTCATTCTGCCCTTTGGTTTTTGTTGTAAAAAAAAAACCTAATCTCAATATAAGCTAATGCTGTCTTCACTGTTCAAGTAAAAGCCATAAATACTCCAAATCTGATTGACATTGAAAGTGCTTTCATGACTAATCCTTTAAATAAAACAGATCAACTAAGGTGCAACTCCTAATTCATATAAATTTACATTCAAAATTGTGAAAGTGACATTCGAAGACAGCAGATGGATAATATGAACCAGCGGTTGACAATCTCCTGACGGTGAATATGCATCTGCAGCACAATGTGTCAGTAAACAGGATCATTCAGAAACGCTGAGACCAGTCAGATATCCCATTCATATATTCACAGCGTCACCCTCTGGGAGCTTTCAACGTGCACTTCTGAGCACTCAGCCCGCTGAAGTGCTGCAGCTGGCACCAGCCAGCACAGCTCGCTTGCAAACTAGCTGCCACTCCAAAGAGAGAAAATAACTCCTGCTCAGACCAAAACTTACCACAGCCTTTTCATTTACATGCCAGGCAAAGAGTACTTTATCGTAAATGTTTGACTGGCAATAATGATCCTGAACAGTGACTGAAAACATTCAAAAATGACTATAATTTCAGTACTTTAAGTGCTTTCTCTTTTGTGAAAAGCACCATACTGGGTTTAGAAAGGTTTTAAATGGAAGCAAGGTTTAACTGGAAATGGTGCACCTCAGCAGTGAGATGGTAGTAGTGGTTACATTTAGACTCCGATAGTCCTAGCAGTGCAGGAAAGCGGCCTGACTCTAAACCCACCAGTCGCAGCGAAGCATAAAAGCAGTCTGATAAACTCAAGATTTTTCATTTGGCACTGCTGTTTTCGTCACCCCACCAGCAGTACCACCACCCCGTCTCTCTCGCTCTCTCTCTCTCTCTCACACACAATCTACTCCCCCTCCCCCTGATCACTGCTCTGGCATGACTCCATCATGCCCTTAGTCACCTCCCCTTCTCACCCCTCGCAGCCCCTCGCACACATGCACACTTTCCCACACACAGTGCACATTTCACACATGCAGACGCTATCTCTTCCCCCGATACTAGGGTCCCCCCTAAGCCTGAGGAAAATGGCCGTCACGGAACCCCGCTAACGGGAGGCCTCCCATTAACCGCAAACCCAGAGAAAGGAATGAGAGGGAGGGAGAGAGACAGAGAGAGCAAGCAAACGTATTACTGTTGCAATATTAGCTGATGGAGGGAGCAGGGAGAGAGGAGGGGTGAGGGAAGGATGAGGGTAAAATGGGGGGACCGCGGTGTGAGCATCGACCCACAGAACACTCTCCCACATGTGGAGTCAATTAGGAACAATCTTGTTTTCTACCCACCGCTGCAAAAGAAAGGAGGGTTTCCTGGGGCTGTGTGTGTGTTCCTTGTTCTTCTATCCTGGTGGGGACTTTGACCTGAATGCACACTCACCCATGGGGACTCGTGCCACCGTGGTGACAAAAATAGTGGTCCACTCAGGTAAAGGCCGCCTTTTGAGGGTTAAGCCTTGGTTTTAGGGTTAAGGTTAAAATTTGGTTTATTTTAGGGTTTGGCTGTGATGTTAAATAGTGTTGGATAAGAGGCCTGGAAATGCATCATGTCAATGAGATGTCCTCACAGAGATAGTGAAACAAACATATGTGTGTATGTGCATACACAAGACAGAGACTGAGGTAGGAAAGGGAGTGAGAAAGCCTGTTTTTTTTTCTGAAAACCTGCCAAAGAAATAGGCCGGATATTTGGTTTTATATCAAGCTGTTTTAAGCTCAAAGAGCCTGCGTCGCAGCGTTTCTGCCCACTGTTCACCGTCAAATGAGCATGACTTCAGTAAACCGCGACGTGATTACGCGACTACAGAGCGAATGACACTCAAGGAAAAAAATAAAAAAATAAAAAAATAAAAATCAGCCCTCTAGGGCTCACAGCATGCATGAATGATGCACACATGTCCCTATCATCACAGTGTGCATCTGGTGAGACACAAGCATCACTACCGACTCCGCTGGGAATTCCAGACACACACAAAATCACAGGCCACTTCCTTGGTGTCAGACAAGAGGAAGTCTCCCCTTTAAAAGATTCATGGCTGCTTCAATTATGTATCCTCTTTCAAATTGTCGTGTTTAGACAATTTTCATTATTCATCCGTTTCAAGATTGATGGCTCCCAGTCGGGTGGGCGGTACGGCGTAAACAAGCGTCTACACCACTGTTGATTTATCTGGGTAAGATCAAAACGGCAAGCACAAAACAAAGGCCCCTTGCTTTTCACGTCTGCATCAAAGGCACATTAGAACAGTTACTTTTTAGACATTTTGAGGGGAGGTTTGTCTGATTTCAAAGACTAACTTCAAACACTGGAAGGATGCACAGGGGAATGGGCCTTCCTGACCCACGGCTCACCTCAAACACAGGTGTGAAGGCAACTGCCATAATGCAGTGCGGGAGTCTGGGCTGAAACACCACCACTGGGAGAGTCCTTTCAAACACACTAAGCACATGACTGCTCACATTCCACTTATGGCACAACACACGTGCAAAGAAAAGTGAGCTATACCAGATGATAACCATATCTCATTATTTCCTGTAGTAACTCTGACATGTAACCAAGGACAACCTGCTAGAGCCCAGACTGCTCCTTTCTCAAGAGGCCAGCCAGGAGTGCGTCAGAGCAACATTTGAAAAGGCAGTTGCTAAAAGAATAGCAAGCTTTATTTTGTATTTTTTTCCCTGTACATGTGTGTCTGTGAGAGGTGAGTTTTAGAGCTCACCTTCAAAAGTCGATCTGCTCCAGGGGGAACGTCAACTATGATTTCCCCTCCCTCAACCAGTGAGTCCCACCCTCAAAAAAATAGCCCGTGACACAAAAGCTGAAGGCTCAAGGTCCCAAAAAGGCTCTATCCTCCAGGGGGGTTGTGTTTAATAATGGCGCTCCACAATAAGGAAAAAAAGTGGATCAGTTATTAGAGAAAGAGAAAGTTATTGTGGACAGGTCTCCACCTCCCACTGTGTGCTGAACAGAAGTCGATGAGCTAATGCTATTCAAACAGCCCACTATCAAGAAAACACAGGGTGGGGGAGGATAGGTGTGTATGTGTCTATTTGTGTCTTCTTACCAGCTGAACGTAGGCTACTTTATAGTCCGGCTGTTTAACCTTCTGGTTCAGGTGATTCCTCTTCTTATTGGAGCCTGAAAGACAAACAAAATAGCAGGTATTGCACTTGTTTGCTAACTGACTAAAGTGCAACTCTCAGTTGTGAGATTGAGCTAGTGTCACAGTGATAGTGATGACATATATACAGTAAATACAGTAGAGAGAGTACAGGGCATTTTGGAATTCAATAAACAGTTTTAATGATACAAAACATTTGATCCTAATCACTACAAAAATATTAATCACAAACCTAACATTTGTCTACTTACACAGGAATTATCATTTTTCAAAAGACGATATGTTCCTATAGTGATGCTCATTTCCCTGTAGAGCAAAGGAGTCATCAAGTGTGACAAAGCAAAGCCTGAACCAGCTGATGAGGGAAGGCCCAGCAGCTCCTGTCACACCTCTCCAAGTCGGTAAGTGAGGGGACTCGAGCATGCCTTGATATATATGAGTGCGTCATGGGATGTGTGTAAATTAGGAGCTTAACAAGGTACGCTTGACGAACTTTGAGGTATTTCAGACAGGTATCTATTAAGTAACGTGAGACCAAAACTCTCATTAGTGATGGATAATGAATAGTGTATCAACCAACTCATCCTTGTGTTAGAAATCTAATCTCAATGAGACCGTGGTGGTCAAGTCAACAGGCCCTCTGAGTAACTGCCATTGCCATGGGAACGGTTTATGACATGAAAAACAAAGGAAACATTCCGCTGTAATGAGTCATTTGTGTGTATGTCCATATGTGTATATTGTGTCTATGTGGTACGTTTAGCTAGTAATCACTAGCCAGACAGCCCAGTGCTCAGGGAAAGCCCTGACCAGGGTTGTAAAATACCCCCCTCCATGCCCCCCCCAGCTAAATGGAGGCCCCTGTGTGGGTGGGAGCCAGAGGTAACAAAGTGTGTGTGTGCCTTTGTGTGTGTTTGTGAGTATATTGCTGATGAGATCCATGGGGAAATGCTTTGGAAGAGCAAGGTAAGAAACTGACCTGTCTCTAAATAAATAAAAAAATAAAAAAAAATTAAAAATGCCAACACAGGAGATACACACTCTCACACAACGCAGCGTAACAGGGTATGGGTGTTTCTCTTAAAGCATGTAGCCCTTTACTAGCGCATACAGACAGAGCTTTCATACAACATTCGCAAACGCAAGCACAATTTCTCCCACTTTGAGATTGCGGTTTGGCAGCCAGCTATCACGTTACAAATCCCAGGCCAGAGAGGTAACCATGGCAACTCCTTCCAAAATACCCCTGCCGCCCATGGAGGGAAGAAAGGGTCGTTTGCGCCCCTCTCTCTTCTCTGCCTGTTCCCGTCTTTACGCTGCCAATTGAGTGGAACTCCTGACGCAGACAGGGATACCTTCTCTGACGCACCTCGGGATCACCGGGGGCCCTGAGCTGCCCTTTTTTCTCTATCCCCATGTTTCCCCACACCGCTCACTTCTTTCCTTCCACCCGCCCACCCTGGGGCTTTCCTTTAACCTAGCTTTTACTGACACAACCCTAATAAACAGCGTTAATGGGTCCTGTGCACTGTGGGCTAGGCTAAGCTAGGCGCCTCTTTCTCCCTCCCTGCCTCTATGTCTCCTTGCCAGTCTCTCCTCCAGAGTTAGAGGGGGCTCCTTGTGGCCCTTTAGGCACAGCACAGAGGGGGCACATGCCTCATCATCTCATCTGCTTAAAGCTACCCATATGTCTTGTCCTTCTGTTCTTTCTTGAACTTGCAAATTCCTAGACTCATAGGGAGCCCCCAAAACAGTCCATGCAAACCCAAGCTGTTTCCTCTTCCTATAAATAGCCAAGAGGATTATTAAGTCAGTGACATCACACTCTTGTTAGCTGTATGATCACCCTTGGTGGGACCAGGAGGAGGGAAATTAGAGGTTGGAGGGTTGGGATGAGTGGAGGGGATGGAGCATTTAGGCTCTTGAAACTTCAAGTTTGTAAGTGCGTAGTATGTGTTACTGTGGAGGGAGCATGGGGTGTCCTGGGACAGCTGGAGGCTGGAGTGCCGCAGCAGCAGATTTTCAGATAAGCAGCTGTGTGTGTTAGGGGGAAAGGAGAGCCAGGCACGCTAACCACTACCGCAACAAGCCACTGAAATACACTCCCACTGCTGCATATCAATGGAAGGCCAGTCACATCGTGAACTGAAACTATCACCAATAACCACTGCTATGATAGTTGACAGTCTTCAAAATGAAATAAATTAAACTTGCTAAAACCAAATCAGTATTTTATCAGCCAACATTTTATCTTGACTCTGTAAAACACATGATATATTATTGAGTTAGATACAACTAAGAATTATGGAAGAAATAATCTAAAATATAATCAAAATATCAAATGAAATAAAATATAAATAAAACCTCAAGTTTACATCAAATAAAGCACAAGTTTTCCATTTGCTTCAATGGAGACTTTGATACCATTTTCTGGTGAAAAGGAGTTAAATCCATTGAAAGTGACTTGACGTCGAGCTCATTACGTTCACGTTCAGAGCAGCATTTAGTGGCTCTCTGTATGTGCTTGTGCACAGCAGTGGACACTCACCAAACTGAATCCTGGTGCGAACTGCTCCCACGGGGACGTTATAGATCTTCTGCAGGTAGTTCTTTACATCACACTTGGTCATCCTGTCCAGAACAGACAGAGGAGATAAAAACAAACATAAGTATGGAGAAAGAGAGAGGGGTGAACAGAGGCCTCCAGCATCAGTGTTGTGGGGGAGTGGTTTGAACATAAGTGCCTGATAATTGAATGATGGAAGGCGTCTGAACCGGCAATCCAACATTCTCCAGTATTACATGCAAGATCACTGTGCATTAATTCTACAATCACTCCATTCACACCAACGTAGGAATGATGCAGCCTTTTTCCACTGTGGATTCCCATAAACTCTGCTGTTCTATTACCTACTGTAACAGACAGGACACTCCCATATAAACCCACATTCAGCTTTTATTCTCTGGACCATAAAGCAGAGAGAAGAGAAATGTGAGTGTCAGTGTTCATCCAATTAGCAGTCTACATGTATTGATCGTGCCCAGTGAAACCCTACACAGGAAGTGAGGCTAACAGCAGCTGAGGCTAGCCCACTGGGCGGCATGTGGAGCGGATTGCTCCGACCAGAGGAAGAAAGGCTTTTAACTGCTAATCAATCTAGCCAATTGGATTAGTCGGGTAGAGAGCACTTCCCAAATGCGTCTGACAAAGTGCTTAATAGCGACGCTGTGGTCTGACATGAGTGCCTCGGATATGGCTTCTTATATCACCTCATATGTTTCTTTGATAGAAGAGGATAATGTAATATTCCCGATTTTTTTTTTTTTAGGGGAAACTGCCCAATACCTCAAGCTGTTGCAGCAACATTAGGTGAGGCAAAACATTTGCATGAGAAAACCCCATTTGTGAAGACAAAGACTCTTTGTACCTAAGAGTGATGTAATATATGTTCCATGCTGTACAAACAATAGCTTTTCACTCTATAATGGGCTAAAACTTTGGCAGGCCTGAAACTGATGCAGGCCTAGAACTTCCATTTGACCTGCTAAGTTTATCGAGAGAGGTAAACTTACAATTACAACACACAGTAACTCTTTCCACATTTGACTCCACCATTATAGAAGCAGGACGGTTTGATGTGGTGACTCTTGATTACGATAGGGTTTTTCTACTAAATGCAAACTTAGGGCAGATGCCTCTGAGACAGGAAAGAACTAAGTGCTCACTGAGATCTCCTTCTTAGATACTCCACACCACCAGGGAGTGGAGGAGTCTCTGCATTACTGGGTGACAAAAGATGTGGATTAACTTATCAAGGTTTCTTCAGGCTTATTTTTCTCTCTTTACCCAGTCAAGAGAAGTGAGATGTATTTCCCCAGATGTGGCCTGCAGAGGAACCTTTCTGCTCTATTTGCACCCACCTCCCCCAATAACCTCTGTCTCACAGTGTGTGTACCAAAGGGCAATGAAGCAGAGCAGAGTCACTGGGGGTACTTGAGATCAAGGCAGGAAGAAAGAGAGTGTGGCTGCTCTGAGAGAAGAGTTTTCCTAGAAAGCACAGGCAGGAAGAGATGGAAAGTGACTGGGAGTGCAGTGACTCCTCTGAATCATTAGCGGAGGCAACACTGATCCTGATTAATGAGGAAAACTTTTTCTAAACCCCTACTGCCTTTACCACTGTTATTATACAGCCGAAACAAAAGACAGCACTTTTTGAGTATTTCCATTTTATACAGCTTTATATTTCTACCCCACTACACCTCAGAGGCAAATATACACTTTACTACATTTGTCTGACAGCTTTAGTCCCTTTTCAGCTTACAGTTTTTATCCCCTTCCGATCCAGTGAAAACCATGCTCCATCTCCAAATGTGTTGATTTTGAGTGTTATAAACTGTTATAAAACTGAAGGATTAAGTGTTCTTTTACGGGCTGAGAAAATTCTCCTCTTTCTTAAGCTAAAGAAACTATTTGAAACCCCTCTTGGAGTTGCTGGACAACGCATTGTCTGCGTTTGCTGTAGATTATATTATCTAGCAATATATAAAGTAGTTCAAATGAAATCGACCATAAACACCTACAGCAGTAAAATATACAAAAGCAAACACAATAATGCAGCAGTAATACTGTATTTATCCAATCTTCTTTGCAAAACGCTGAGTTGACTGGTGCTTGGCACAAAATGCCCTTGTATGTGTAAATATTTTGGCAACAGCCGCAGTTAAACGTAGCTGTTTTTTTCTTGAACTGACTCAGTTCAGCTCAGAGAATACAGTACATGACTCCCATCACAGCTATGAAATGGAATCCACTCTGAGAAAAAGCCTTGGGCTGAAAGCTGAGGAGAAAATGTCAAGTTAAGCGTGTACATAAACAAGGCTAAACTTAGACAAAGGGCGTGGTGTCTTCAATAGTGATGCAGGCAGCATCTGATCATCATCCCAGTATAAACTCCCATCTGAATATACAAGCTAACCTTTCACACGTCTGCCTCTCAGAAAGAATGAAAACCTGCCTCCAGCAACTGCCAGGGCTAAAGGCATCGTTCCTCAGCAACTGGTATATAATTATACGCAAACACACATGCTACAAAGATTCCTGGCCCAAGATGATGAAAGAACTCCAAACACAAAACCTAGAAGGGCATCAAATGACGCAGGCGATGAATTAGGTTCAATTATGGCCTGTTGTTGCTGAGCAGGTTTAAAGTAGGCACACTGGCATCACTGTCATGAAACCCTGAACAAGACCAATTTTAAAAGCTTTACAGTACTTGTCGGTATTGTTCGAGAGGAGTCGTAGAGGGGGTTAGTTTTCCCATTTCCACTATTTATTTCCTACGTAATTCCCAAAAACAAAACATAATTTGATTTTAATGACTTCATGTTCAATACAATTGAGCAAGACATCTGCTGAAACCTGTTCGTAAGTGTTAGCTAATTGGCTATATGGCAGGGACAGACAGAACGACCTCTTCGCATGCCGTTCAAATGACTCCCGTGATTTTATTTGTGCAGTAATTTATCAGTCTGCCCTTCTTTTAGATGCAACCATTAAATTCAGTACAAGGTGTCCAAGACCAGGTTGCGACCTGCGATGTAAATGTCGTGTCAAAATATATGGGACTGTCAGAAACTCAAGAAAAGTCATGTAGCAGGCTATCATCTATGTCAGCTGATTTTTGACTGAAAATAAACTTCTCCAGGTATTATTTAATGGCTCTACCATATACAGTAGACGTTTCACGCCTTGAAACAGCAACATAACCTTTCAACATAAATTCCCTACAGTATACACAAATTTGACTTATCATGTAATGCATTAGTTGAGAGTGTTAGACTTTTTGTTATTACCCTACGCATCAGTGAAGCATGGCATTGTTTTCACTCATGTCTCGGTGTGCGTGACCAGCATAACTCGCAAACAGATGCATCGGTGAAACTCAGTGATGATTAGAAGTGATTAGACTGTGGTAAACCTGAAGCAAAACAGCATACGAAAAAAAATCGTTTTACCCGTTTCAAGAGATTTTTTTTTCCTGCACGGGATTTGCACCCCCTCTCAGGTGTGTTTCATTGTTTGTGTGCGCATAGGTAACGCTAGTGTGATTTTTTCCCCCCCATCCCCGTTTTTTCCCCATCATGTCATGATATTGAAGTTGTGAAGAGATTGAAGAGTGAAGGTGACCTTTGTCCTTTTGGATATAACATGTCATCAAAGCATCATACTATCCTTTTAAATATGTGTGAGAAATTTTCTTCATAATCGGTGGATAGATTCTTGAATAAGGGCCAAAAACATGTTTTGTGAGCGACCTTGACTTTGGACCACCAAAATCGAATTAGTTCATCTCTGAGTCCAAGTGAATATTTGTGCCAAATTTGAATAAAATCCATGATAAAAATCCTGGGATATCATGATATTAAGAATGCACAGACATGAAGCCACAGCAACCTTGACCTTTGACCAGCAAAGTTTTTTCAGTTCATCCTTGTGTCCAAGTGAAGCGTGTCAAATCTGAAAACATTCTGTTCTGTTCTGTTCCTGACATATCACGTTTTAAAGGTAATGTTGTCCGACAGACAAACCTTGTTATTGAGATGCGTGGATGCATCTAAGATGACCCGACCAATGTATGCCGATGACCAAACAATACAAGGCAACATCCGTAACTGACTAATTTGGTAATTCTATCTAAAGGAGTTTCATTTGGGGCCAATTTTTGGGGGTTTTCTAACAAAAAGTGTTGTGTTACAGACAATTTAGAACAGGCCCAAAGCCCAAAGCATCCCCCAGGGTTCAGGGCTTGGCCTTCTCCTGTTCATTCTTTATATGCTTCCCATTGGAAACATTATCCGCTGCCATGCCCTCCACTTCCACCGCTACACTGCTGACATTCAGATTCATCCCCACAATATCATCTGATATCGCAACAACATCTACCCTCACCTCACTGACATTAAATCATCGATGTACGGCAACTTTCTCAAACTGAAATGAAATCAAATCCGTCACCAAAGCCACAGAAAGCTTCTCACTCAGCAAAAGACAACCATGTTTATTTGGTAGTTTAGTTTTTTTATCTCTGGTTAGTTCATTTTATCAGGATGAGTCATGTTTCAATGTTGTGTGTACTCCACTGTACGAACTGAATGTCAGGCAACAGTCACTGCAAATTCGTAATCACTACAACAACATTTGATTCACAGAATGCGGGGTGTTGCTGCAGTCATGTACTTCTTGTTTTATAAGGAACATAACGTTGTATAGAGATGATTCAGTGACCATTGTACTACTTGTGGCTAACATGAATCCTTCTTGGAAAGATTGCTTGTTTTAGCAACTTTATTTGGCAAACCACTGGAAGGCTTTAATGTGGCTCCCTGTTTGATAGAAACTCATCCTTGTGTTCGTTTCTGACTTTTATAGTGCCTTTTTTATTGGAATATAAATTATAATTATTACAGAAGTAGAATGGAAAAGAAGATAATTCATGTAGATAAACAGTAAATGCGGTGCAAATATCAGAAAACTTGGCAAATAGAAGCAACAGACATAAATACACTTTTACAATCACTGAAAAGCTGTCTCATTTCATACTACAAACTGTAAGCTCAAAATAGAAAGACGATTGCTCAATGCAGAGAGCTGTATTTTTCCTCTAGCAAGAAATGTGTGCTCTTATGAAGCTCTCACATGTCATTTTACTTCTAACCTTTATTAATAGGTCATAGGTAAGCATTTAAAGTAAACGTCCAGATACACACATGCGCGCACACACGCGCACAACATCAAAGTAAATTGTGTCAAAGCGGCTTAGTGGTGAGAATGAAACAGGAGAGTTGTTTTCTGCACAGATGAAAGGCAAAAGAAAGCCGCTCCTCATTGTCAGCCTGCTCCATTGTCAGCTTTGGACCGAAATACGCACACTCACTACCTTAACCCTCCCATCTACACAGACAATACATGCACAGAAGTTGCTCAGCACTAAGTATCAAGATCATAATAGCAGACTTTGTTTAGAGGGAAAGCCACTGAGGAACCTGAGACTTAGAGAAGAGACAGTTGAGAAGTTGATTGTATAAGAGCAGCGTGTGAAGGATTATATTTATTGTGCAGGTTTTGGTTTGACAATAACACAGACATAGATCAAAGAAGAGGTCAACACAAGTCACTGAACCTCTTAGGGAGAGACAGGTCAGTAAAGACTCAAGAGTTAATTATAATACTCAACTAACTCCCTGAATGACTTCCTATGACATAAGCTGAGGTTAATTAGCGTGAAAAATGACCTTGTTTTCAAATTGGGCCATGTGTTTATGAAGTGGAAGAGGTGACCAGAAACATGACGATTGCTATAACGATCATAACATTAAATGTTAAAATAAAAAAAAAAAGTTAAAAAAAAAAGATTGAGCTACTGTGTTGCAGGATCAGTTCGCTCCAGCCTGAGAAACTGCAGCATGGTCTGGTTTCATACTTATTAGACAGTGTAGTAGCATGAAATGTGACTGAGTAGTAAACCGAACACAAGGTTCAGTGTTGTGTTCCTTTCTTTGTGTGTTGGCGCTGGCCTCTAGCCATGCCAGGTGAGGTACAAGAGGTGTGTGTGGGTGTAAACCTAGAAATTCGATGATGTTCCTTCTAGAGAGGAAATACTAACATAGCACAAAAGGTTTGAGAACAATCAAAAAGACAAACAAACACTTCCCTCTAGCAGGTAGAAAAAGAATTACGAGAGAACACAGCCCAGGTGTCTGAAACAACAAGTGCCAAAGAGGGATTGGTCTTGGACGCATTGCAAAGTGTTCAAGAAAAGCACAATAAACAGCAAAGCCTAGGGTGGGACAGAGGGAGAGGAAAGAGAAAGCCGTGTTCAGATAGCAGAAGAAAGCAAGTGAGTGATACGAGTGAGAGCACAACTAAAGTAGAAAAAAAACAAGACGGAACAAGACAGATAACTATGCAAATATCTCGCTCCAAGGTGTCTTTGAGACAAAAGCCACCTTGTGTTATTGCCCTGAGAATTCCCACATTACTACTTCTCATTAACAGCTGCTCGGCACTACAACGACGTACCCACACACTAACACCGCCTACCCCAAAAGAGTCATAACTTCAGCTTCACTGCCGTAATGAGCAGACTCATCAATTAGCTGGGAGTGGGAGTAATATTTTGTTTGTGTCACTGTCTCTCCATGTGTGTCCATTTACTACACTGAGTGGATGAGAAGTAAAAAATAATTATGTTTCAAAGACACACTGAGGCCCCAGCAGCATATCAACCAGCCATGCACCTCTCCCAGGCATGAAAGACTGAAAAAAATAAATAAATAACACTCCCTGCACTTACCCACTTTCGTGCATATATACACACAGACAAACACCAGTCTCACAAACTGACTCGTACTGAAAACCATGTACAAGCACACGCGCGCGCGCACACACACATACACACACAATTACATAAGTACCCTAGGAGTTTGGCAGAGAAGCGGCAAGAATCAGAGTGGGAGGCCAGGCACCTGGATGAACAGATTATGGTCTAAACCCCACCAGAGACACATAGATGATCTGCCTGAAACTTCAATTTTTCTCCCCAGTGTGGGCTCTGGGCCTCTCTGTGCTGGAGGAGCGTTGCTAACCTCGCTGACCTTGGCTTGCGGATGAAGTCAAAATCAGCTCATCACTTCTGAGGGCTGACTGGTAAGGACCTCCTGTTGAGTTTCATGGTGGAATATGTATTGTCCAAACCCACAAAACTGACTAGGGGTAAGACAAACAACAACATATGCAGCAAGGGAACGTTCATGGGAAAAATTAAAAGGCAGTAAAGTGGTTTTGTATTTAGCAGACACTGTTGGAACATTTTGCTTCCATTTTCTGTGAAGATTTTATATTAGCCCCCTCCCTCCCTTGGTTGACTAATGTTTGATGTCTAACAGTCTGTAACATGGTCCAAATCCCCACAATAGCTCCTAACAAGTACACTTTTGACCTCATCTCCCACCCATGTCAGCCTTTCACAAATCATCATTGCCAGTGAGTTCATTAAAGACAGCCAGAAGTGGTAAAAACAGTCTATACTGTGGGTATTGCCGCCTCCGATTTCTGCTCTTGAGGCTGTCATGCCACCTGGTGGCCATGATGACCATCTCCAGCCAACTCCAGCTGCAGGGTAACGATCCAAGACTGTGTCAGGGAAAAGAAATTATTGCAGTCTGCAAAACACATGTTCATTATGTAATGGGTCTCACTGAGACCAATATGCTAAAATAGTTTTGTAGTAATAGTAACATCTGAAAATGGCAAAAATTATGATTTCGTGGTTTAATTACTCTAACATTTATAACACAAGCTAGATATCACTTACTGTAAGAAAAACTGCATAACCTTGCTTCAAGAGTTTCATAACTGGGAAAATGTTCTGATTCTTGATAAGGTTCAGGTTGAGGACACTATGGTGATTATTATATATAAGGATATAAGGTAAGCTATCACGCTAACTAGTCACAACACAGGCATTAGCATGTTCCAAGTTCTCCAAGGCTGTCTTTTCATAATTACATTAGAAGTATCCAGAGACTGGTAGTGACAACTTTGGTGTCAATCTCAGAGGCCAAATAGACTAGCCATTTAAGTTAAGTTGAATTAAAAAGACAAATGACTTTCCCGACACATCAATACATAACCTGTAAGCTATTTAGTATTATCATACTGTAATGTACACCATGTAACATGTAAACCTGTGCACCTTTGTGAAGGACATACAGAAAACGTAGCATCAGAATGGCAAACTGAAGTTTAGGCAAACAAATTTCAGTAAAATGAACATCTATGACATTTACAAGAGAAAGAAATGTTATTGTTTGTAGCCAGACTAACAGGACATGAACATTTCTTTTTATTTAGATTTTCCTGTTCGAAGAAAACTAAGCATCTATAAGCTTTATGTGAGGTGGAGGGAGTTTTTTTTTTTTTTTTAAACAAAGAACAATTGAAATGCAACTTTGATTAAGCACACTGGAAAGATTTATGGAGAGTTGTAGTGTTTTTGGTTCCATTTTATGTAGTGCAAGCCACCTACCTGAAGGTGGTGTAATAATCTAAGAAAACTTTGGTTATCTTGTTTCACTTCATTTAGGAAATAAGTGACATAAACTGTCAGACATACTTTATACAGACCAAATTAAAGGAGTACTGCTTAAAGTCACCTCTATATAGTAATCTGTTCTATGTAGTGATGTGGTAGAGGCGATGCGTATTACTTACACTTGAATTAAAAGTCTGATATTCACTCAGTTCATCATTTGTTCACTTTAGCCAAAGCCAGGAGAAGACATCATATAAAGTTTCAAATTCATTTGAGTTTGTGCATCAATAAGTAAACACATTACAGTTCAATAACTATGTTGTTCTGCACCGTGTCTGTCCTCGTGAAAGAAGTCACACTGATTGTTTATATGGGTTTCACGGTCTTTTACTAAAGTTTAAACAAGCTCTCAGTTATCAAAAACTCACCTCTTTGCCACTGATTCAGTCCGTGTTAATGGTGCTTCACTAGAGTCATTATAACTTGTAAAACATTTGTTCATACGTGTACTCAACATGTACGAACCAATATGGTCCTAGCAGCTAAACACACAGGATTAACAGAAGATGTGCAAGCAGAGACTTACTCCATTGGGATGCGAAACTGGACCGTGTCAGGAGGCTGCTCTTTTCCTGGCC
>JAPQRN010000022.1:6142090-6164149 GCA_037367275.1 Coranthus polyacanthus
CACACACACACACACACACACACACAGTTATTCGTGGTAAGATTGCATTTGAAAGGCAACATCTGAAACAGTTTGGGCCTGAAATCAAATGTTGCCAAATATGCTGAGTACACTGTGGGAAAGGCTTGACCATCACAAGACAGCAACTCATACAGATTGTAACATTTTTTGTCCTTTACAGTCAACCTTGTAGGCGTGCAGATGGAAGCACTGTTCATTCCCTGCAAAAAAACACAAAGTCATTTCTTAGTCATCTGTCTCATTTTAACCTGAACATATGTCACTCAAGCACAGAGAAGTCACAAACAAACGGCACCGAGTTGCAGAGATTTTGAACTCTTTTGCAGTTGGAGTGGGGTGATTAGGTAGAGTGCTCTCACAGGTTCCCACAGCCTTATCCAGTGTCTCTGCTCCTGCCAGAGTTATGCGATGGATTGGGGGGGCCGACATGCATAAACAGGGACAGGGGCAACTGATCTTCAAGGTATGTCAGCCGACACTCTTGGGATATCTGGTGTACAGCACTGCGGAAGACCTTAACCTACAATCATAACAACATTGTTAAAGCCCCGATTCTTCTTGTCTTATTTTTGGGTTTGATAAAGTTGTTGTTGGATACCAATAGAGCCACGACCATGTTACAATAAGAACTGTGTTGAAATAAATGGATAGTGACACTGAATCAAAATAAGTGAACATGAGCAGTGTACGGTTCAGGTTTCAGAAACGTGTAACAAAGAATATGCCTCTGAGAGAACTAACTGTTGAACCAGGGTTTGTATTTTACATCCACATACGTACGTAGACTGTACACAATGACTGGCAACCATTAATTCGTGTTCAAGACTCCAGACACAATAGATGTTGACAGTCTAAATGCCAACGAATGCCACCTTCGCCCAAGCACACCACCACCTGCTTACCCTTGAGGCACTCATAAACAACATTTCTGCCCTCGAGTGTCTCCTGCACAATACGAGTCACAAAAGCACAATACACACCGCCTATAATGCATTGATATGCGTGATAACCTGGATCCACTCTCTGGAGTTCATGGACATAATGTTTTGATGCATACAAGTACTGTTTTGTGTCACTTTTAAAAGGTGCTCAGTTTTCTGTTTAAACTTAGGAAATCCTGAAATCACAGTCTCATATTAAAATTTAGCACATTGTTTTTTAACAATACATTTCGTGTTATGCTGTGAGAAAATGTTGGTAACTTTTCTTATGTCTGCTTTTTATTTATTTATTTATTTGTTATTTATTTTTTTAGAAAATAGCATCAGAATGGAAAAGCTACTTTAAGGTGAACCGCAACAACAGTTGTATAATAACAGAATAGAAATAGAAATAACAGAAAAGTCCGAGAAAAGTGTATCTAAAAGATGACATTTTATATATTTGTTGACAGAATTTCAGTTATTTATGTTCTGATAGGGCGGAAGAACAAGGTTTGGTTTAAAAGAATGGCATCGTTTCTTGTAATAATGAATAAAAATACTTTTACAGCTGTAAGAGCACTGCCCCTGGAGCTCCAGCACGGATGCTTCTTGCCTCTCCGTTTATAAACTAAGCAAAACTGTCGAACCAGTTTAATCTCTTAATTCCAAAAGGTTCCTGGATACAGTGTGATTTATTACCAAATGAAATCTTCAAAACTCGTGCCATCTCACAGGATAAGTGAGGTAATGACTGATAACCGACCTATCAGTCACGGTGATTAAGTAGCCCTTTTCAACGGTTTCAGTTAAACCGAACGCAAACGCATGTGCACCACGTAGACAGCAGTCCTAAATATTCTACTGTTAAAATCCTTTTTACGTGTCTAAACACCAGAAGATTAAATATGGATCAAGCATCGCAAGTTCCCCGGCCATTCCGTGCCCAACTGACGCCCCTGACCATACCAAACCATCGGATGACAAGTCTCCACAGTCTTTACGCACGCAGAGCGCACAGAGAGTTATCGACCACGCATGGGGGTCCCTCCCTACTAGTCTGTCGGTGGCCTCCTAGCCCCGGCGGGCAGCTCCAAGACTCTGCCAAACCCTCCTGATCCCCCACTTCCCTCTCTCTACCTTTCCTCTGAAGAAACAGTCCGGCGTTACGTCAGAAAGTGCAGGGCAAGCAAGACAGTCTCTTAGGAGCTATTCGTAGGCATTGCTGCCAAACCCGGCTTGGGGCTGCTCACGAGCTCACTGCAGCCAATGCAATTTACAAACCCAACTCTTTTAAAACAGCAGCAGTATGTGGTAAGTCAATTATTCATTCATACTGTTTTATTTCCCTGCTGGGATTTTTATTTCTCACAGCTTTTTTCACATGACAGGTCACTGTTGCTGGCACAATTGCGCAAAAGCCAACAGTGTAAGCGGTGTAAAGATAAAGAGTAGGCTGGTTTATCCTGTAGCCTCACCGAAAACATCATGACATGATGAAGCAGCACAGATTTTTGACGCACACAGATTTCTGCAGCATTTTTTGCGTTTGATTCTTTGCTGATCTCAAAGTCAACATGCCCCACGCTCGAAATAGGAACCCTAGCCCCATCCCTGAGGTAACATGGGACACGGGATTGAAGGAGATGAACGAGACCTGGAAAGGAGCAATAGCCTGTCTCGGGGTGGCCGTCTTCTTCGTAATGACCATCGGGATCATATACTGGCAAGTGGTGGACCAGCCCAACAAGAACTGGATCCTCAGGGGGACTTTTAGCGGACTGATCTGGGAGAGAAGAACCCACTCACTGGTCATTCAGACCCTGACAGAGGACAAGACCTACGTGGAGATAGACGTTGGGAATGTGGGGAACCCCGACGTTGAGGTTCCTTTCGTAAGGAATCTGTGCTGGCTGAATAAAACGGAGTTCTGCTATACGTGGGACTCGGTGGCCGAGGTGAAGATCTCGCTCGAAGTGAACGAGGAGACGGAGACCGAGTGCTACAGTATGACTTGGGCGCCGGTGCACTGTCATGTGGAGTTGAAGGTAGGGTTCCTCTCAGTGTGAGTCAGTCCACACCGCAATAAGCACAGTCAGAGCCTTATGCATCGGTCATCAAGGGCGAAATGTGACAAATACAAACGGACAGCAGGTCTGCACAGATCTCGCCACTGAAAGTTTAAGGTCTCCACTTTTCAACCCTGTCTCCTAGAGATGACGCTCGTCTATGTGCCATGGCTGTTTTGAATTCCCTGCATAATATTCTATACACATATAATTGAAATAGTGTTGCATTTAGCAGCTCCCCGTTGAATTGTAAAAATCTGCAAAAACCCAGCATTCATTTCAGACACAAGCTGTTTCGCTGACGCACCTACATTTACCTGATTTCAGCAACTTCTTAAAAGATGAAAGGAGTTGAATTCTCTATTTAAATAGAAAAAAGACCTTACTTAAACATTTTGTAGGAGGCTACCCACGTTATTCAGCAGCCACAATTTGTTCCAAAACGTACACGTAATTGAATATTCGGTTAATTTTGTGTGTGTGCTTTCTTTGCTTTTGTTTTGTGAACAACAATGTATTGACTCCTCTCGCTGAAATTGTAAATTGCAAGCAAAATATAAGCGTCAAAATTATATTGAATTATACTGATTATTCCAGCTGAAATGACAAAAATATGTGATTTGCGCACATCAAGTCATCCTTCGCCCCTTTTTTCACAGCCCTTGTTTAATTTAAACCGCACATGGCAGAGCGGAGAACATTTCGTGTTAAATCTGCTTTGTCACAGTACACTTAACATGTTTGTTTTGTCGAGGTGTTGTTTTTTTTTTTTGCATGCACAGCACTTACTGTACTTTACCCCCGCTTAATTATCAAAGGTATTTAACTATTGGGATGTTTGGGGAGGTTAATCTTTCTGCTGGAACATTCCTCGCCATAACACCTTGTCACGTGGTGCTGGTCACAGGGAGCGTTTCCAAACTTAAACAACAAAAGTGTCATTTATTTTTCTCTAATTTCCAAAATCCTCACTTAGTGCCTCTCGGGTGGCCACTTGGCACCTGCTTTTGAACAACAGAAAACCAGATTTGTGGACATGAGTTAGGCCAATCAAGCTCCCACAGTTTGCACATTTGTATCCCACACCTAAAGACGACAGAAGACAACTTCTTCTAGGAAAGCACATGTCACTGAATCCTTTGTGCGTGCCATACCTTCTGAGACGGTTTCGTGTACAACACATAACCCAACACAGTAAAGTAAAAATAACTTTTGCCAAAGATGAACGGTATCCACCTAAGACACCATAAAACATGCAGCATAAAGTAACCTACAAATAATATAGAGTTAATTCATTATATACTCAGTAAAAGTTGACACTTCAAGCTCTGAAAAAGCGATCTGACAATGTGTCTGAATGCGAATTCTGCTACCCAATTGAAACATGTATTTTACATTTCCGACTCTTCGTTGTTCTTTCACTGATGACTCCCTGGCACACGTTTCTGTTTGCTGTTTCATTTTTCACGGTTCAAAACTCGAAGGCACGTCCCTCGTTAAAAAAGGAAAGGTTATTTATTTTAAATTGTAATCTTTATGAGATAAACAATTTTTTGCTCATTCCATTTTGTAAAAAGTTGCTCGCTGTTATTATTTTTAAGTGTGATCTGTGTGTTTGTGCGATCTATCAGGACTGCTTCTCCATGACCAACGTGTCCTGGTACGGCGGTGCCAGTGTCCAGGGACAGACCTGGCCTATCAACGATCAAAACGCCACCATGCAGCCCTTCATCGTAAGCGATCTGAGGGACAACCCCTCTGGCTTCGGCTCTGCCCTGGAACGGTACTTCCTGGGATCATCAGGTAAGAGATCATCGCCACGGTAATTAGACAAAATCCAAAATGCAGTCGTTTTTTCTGTTTATTTGTTTGGTTGCTTTTGTTTTTGTTCATTGTCGAGATGACTACCGGTGAAGATGAACTTGAAAAGTAGATTCCTCGTTCCTCTCCACACCCAACTCTGCTGCAAGAAAGACCATTATAACTTTGAAATGACACAGGGTCAGCTGTTTTTTCCACTATTGCCATTGGGCAGGGTCTGTACAAGGGCCCAAGAAATCTGACCCCACAGGGGGTATACGACGTGTGGCGTAAATCCCAGGGCGTGAGGGAAGCCCTGTGGATGCTTGTGTTTTCTTATCCCCTGACCCCCTCCCATGCATGTTTGTTTGTGTTTTAGTCAAGAAAAAAAAAAAAGGCCCGACCGCCTCCAGAACCAACCTCACACAACTGGAACGGGACAGTGGCTCCACAAATAGTGTGCAATCTAATACAGTCTGTGGCATGTCAGTTTATTAATTTAGAGATTAGACTACAAAGGAAAGCAAACCACCTTTAGCATCTTAAATTAACTCTTAGCAATACCGGGTTAATTGCCTTTTGTTTCTATTAAAAGGGCAGGTTGGATGAAGGCCCTGCTGACTCTTATAACTCATCCAGTTATTTTGGGGGTGTTAGATTTTATCCTGGGGGCAAAGGGGGGAGTCAAGGACCGCTGGCGGATGTGAATGGTTAATGTGACTGATGAGGAACGCGCAGTGTGTGTACATGTGTGTTTATGTGTGGTAGCTAGTATTGCATTAACCTTGGGGCATTGGGCTCAGATGTTGACTTTGGGGGGCGTTCGCCTCCCAAGCCGCTGCTCAAACCAAATAAACTTCTGTTTTTCAAAGGTCTCATCATTTATAACATCACATAATAAATAAGATGTCATTATAATCCGGCTAGCTCGACAAAATCACCAGCTGAAGCACGATGTTGCTGAAATTTCACGTACGTGCACTTTCGGACATATACTTTCTAAGGTCCACGCTGTAATCTGTCTTTTATAGTTTCGCAGAATTCTGCGCGCGTGTGCACAGGATGTTACTGTGTGCGTATTGACGAGCTACAAAGTGACACAATGAGCCGTTGTCCCAGACAGCTGGCAGAGGCGTGACAACAGCCAGTCAGGTGCTATAAACAAACATCTATCATGACATCATTGATCGTTAGCAGCATCCTCACACACGTTCATTCACATATTGACAGAAACAAATGCACACATGCACACCCACGTGCACATTTCGAGATGTTATGTAACGCAGTGGCAGGCTTAACAAGGCAGTCACATGACTTAAATCCCTTTTCCACCTTGTGGCAGTAATTATCAGGACCCTGTAACCCGTCGTCTTTTTTGTTTGGCTTCACAATGAAAAAAAAAAAGAAAAAAAAAAAGGACTGAGGAGATAAGATCCCGAAGAGAACAACTGTTTGAATGTTGCCAAGTAACCACTCGCAGACACATACTGTACATAGCCCCAAACATAGCAAACTGATGCTCAGCAATGACAACAATGTCTATTGGAACATTAAAGGTATATTTAACATGATATCTTGCTTTAAAGTTCAAGGATGTTTCCTGCTTTTAGATGATGTGAACATTTGGTGTCAGAGAGAGTAAATTATTTACACTGTTGAAGAAGTTAGGTTGAGCGTTGCTCTTGGCTGCTTTCCTGCTGAGTATCAGGATAAATGAGTGGTTTTGATGAAGCGTCTTATTCAAGAGTTAACATTAAAAAACAACCCAACAATGTCATTTACCATATTTAGAGATCAAGCTAATGTGTTAAGAATATGTTTGAATATGTTCCCTCGAAAGTTCACTTACTTAATTAGGTCAAATAAGGCACCAAGCCCTCGACACAGATTTATTGCTTCCTTTCATTCCTCTTCTTAAGATAACATTAATGTCATTGCCTCATTTACATACTATAGCCAACATTTTTTCGTCGCCTGTAGCTACTGTACACAACCAAGCCGGATGGGCCTCGTCGCTGTGTGGGAACATGGCGCAAGGGGCAGCTTTTTTGCAAGCAATGGGATATTTTCTATGAATAGCTGTGAGGGTTTTGTCCTTTTGTGCAACAGGGTGGTACTTTAATGATTCACTGTTGTGCCTGGGTGGGGCAACAGCTACAACAGTGTCACTGCGGTTCTCAAGGAGAACCGAAAACCACAGCCGATGAACGGATGCACCATTGTTTGATGGCACAACATAAATTAATTTTCTATATTTAAGTGTATGTTCATCCGTTTTACAGTCATTATAGTCTTTACTAGTTGCCATATCCGGGTGTTGAACGAGAATACAGTTTAAATGGGCACGTGACGGAGAAACAATCAAATTGTGTGTCATCCACAACACCTCTCATGCTGTGCGAGGGCCTTTAGTTTATCAGAGAGGTGTAGGTAAATGTTAACTGCACAGACACTGTCAAAGTGTGATTTCAAGCATCAGATCCTTATTAGTATCTTAAATTAATCACTGATGAAATCATGTATACCCGTACCAGGCTGCTGCAACAGAACCACAAAAACATCTTGCTAATATCAGACTGACTGGTCCCAATTTACATAATGAATATCATCTGGATTGTTTCAGATGGTGACAACTTGGACACAGACTTTTATGAAAAATGAAACAATTACATATCGCTATCACCAACAACAACAAAAAAAAAAAAAAAAGAAGAAAAACAAACAAACAAAAAGGAGCATCAACTCTTCATCCAAAAAACAGAGTACGTAAAGCATAACATTTTAAATTGCAATAGATGGCTGTGGCTACGTTTAACAGTGTGATTTGGTAAAGTCATAAATGTGTTATAGTTGTGGGACATGAAACAACTGAAGCAGATGTTAGTGAGAAAAAAATATTCACTTTTACTCTACATGTGGATAGTAAACAAGATCATAACTGAAGACTGTGAGTTTATGGAGCCATGTTAAGGCTTAATCAAATTATTGATTCGTTCCTAGTTTTGGCAGGAACAGATTGTTTTTGCATGTGAACCAACCATTTCTAATTGAGTCCAGGCCTAAAACTCACTTACAGTGTGTAAAATAAAGACAACATGCAAAACCATAGGCATATGCATTGCTATTCATATTCCTGTTATTAACATGCTGCAGTTTTGAGGTCACAACTTCAAATACGGCTTAAAAAGTTTACATATGTACACATGACTCCGCACCTCTCGCTGCTTTTAAAGACAATAACTGGTATGGTTAACCGCGTTTGATACCTGTTCCCTCTCGAACCCACTTTCAATGTATGAGAAGTATTTTATCTCATTGCCAAGTTAGCTGCAGGTGCACATGACCGCAGCCAACAATATCAAAAGTGTATTGTCTGCGCGCTGCACACAATGCACTTGAGATTGCTTTGCACCTCTGTTAATGACAAAGAATCCAGAAATTTATAGTGATGCTCCCACTGAACTCACAGTTTTAATATAATGACTTCATAAGAGGAAACAGGTGTGTTTGTCCTGCACCGAGTTTCATTTCGGCCTCGACAGAAACAGCAACAGTTTCGCTTCCCCCAAAAAAACAGATTCAGCCGAGGCCGCACTCCAGTGGTGATAAAAAAAGTGGAAGAGCCTCCACATCTTAATGATTTGGATGAACGTTATTTACAACCATACAACCATGCGTACATAAGTTTACATTTGTTCTGACAAATCTGCTGACCCCGTGTCTACCTGAAACCTCAGAGTAACACATCAGCGGATTTGTGAATTTGCTTCAGAGCAGAGCAGACAAAAGTACTGCAGATTTTTGCGTAATATTAGGCTTTATACAGCTGTGTGAACCCAGTGACCGTTTGCGCTGCACACGTGAGGTTTTGTGTGTGTGTGTGTGTGTGTGTGTGTGGGACCTGTCTTCGCTGACTCTAGTTAGGAACACGTTATAAATGTGGATGGGGAATACCGAGCCGTGAGTGAAATGACTGAGTATCCCCGGGGACGGTTAAAGAACGAGACAGACGGACTGAAAAGAGAAAGACAACACGCTGTATATTATTGTAAAGCGCGGAGAAGAGAAAAGAAGATTATCAATGTGAGCTAGAAAAGTAGCAGAAATGCAGCAGTGCAGCCGAGTGACATTTGAGAGCGTTGCCAACTGGAGGAACTTGTCATAGCCCCACCTGTCTTTATCCATACAAAAACAACTGAGCTACTAAGAACAGATTAGATATCACTGGGGCCACATCCTGCATTAATAACATAAGATGGGACTCTCAGGCAGGAGTTGTCCCAGTGATTATAGGGTCTTATTCCTACATTTAGAGGACGTGAGGTTTCGAAGCTGTTTATATGTGGTTTTAGTGAGCAAATGCAAGCTGATATGTTATCCGATAATACCTATAGTCAGGGAATGAGTTGTTGCACAAATCACCATGACAGCACACTTGTTGTAATGATACAGAGCTGAAACAAGATACGAGGAGGGACTCTGTCTCTGTGCAAAAATAACAAATGAAATGAAGGTTTGGCAATAGCTTAATTTGTGAATTTACATTCTGTCAGGTGCAAGTAATTTCAATAAAACCGTTTAATCCATTTATTTGTTATCCTCTTAAAAGGTACAAAATCTGCTAAATTCCGAAAAGTTGTTTTCTACATTTAGAATCACAAACTTAAGGCCATTTTGTTTGTGCTTCCCCTGCACGGATCACGGATTTTCACCAGGCATAATAAGCAGTGTTTTGCAGCTTATCAGCTACATAGAAGTAATGGCAGCTCGGTGAAGATGTTCTCTTTAACTTTCCAGAAAGTTAATGATGACACGGTTAAACACTGGTCTGTCAGAGAAAATGAGCGCGCACAACAAATTAGCAAGACACTTTGCCTGGCTCTCATCATATTCCCCAACGCATCCTTACAAACAAGACTATAAATGGAAAGGTTTTTTTTTTTTTTTATAGCAGGTTGTGGTGATAAGTTAAAGTGTAATAAATGACTTTACTCTTTTGCCCAAGCCAGAATACAATAAAAGTAATTTATTTACTGTCTCTCCCGGTCTGTTCCCTCTCTTCATGTTTTCCTTTGTGGGATCATAAGTAAAGAAAACATCAGAATTCAATCATTCACACACACATACTTTATATACATCCTAAATGCACATTTCCTCTCTCTTTTTTTTATGTCTCTGGCCTCTCCATCTGTCATTTTACCATAATTTGCCTCAACTATCTCCCACACGTCATTCTTTTTCTATCGCTGAATCAATATTTCCATGAAGGATTTGTTGTTTGTTCTCTCGGAGGGAACCGGCCAAGCACAACAGACAGATAGAGATAAAAAAAAAAAAGAAGTTATGTAACCGTCATGGATTTTGATTTTCTATTACAGATAATGATACTTAATCAGTTTTATTTGATACTGCAGAGCCTTATAATGACAATGATAGGAACATTTAGCCAAAAAATACTTGGAGTAAGAGAAGGGAATCAAAAGAACACCCACAGATACACTTTTTTTTTTTTTCTCTTTTGTATTTGCTCTTGTACATACTTAAACCCGTTGCTGTATGGTAACGCCACTGATTGAAACTAGAAGGGGAGCAAACCTCCGGTAGCTGCCTGTAATGTTTACTTCCTATAGTGGTGTTTCATCAGCTTAAATAAAGCTCAGTTTGCATGTGTAGGGGAAAACAGGCTTCCCCAAAACACTCCCCTGTGTTACTCAATAGGTCACCACGAGGTCCTCGGGCAGCTGCTCTGTAACCTCAACAAGTAAGAGGTGAAACGCTTCAAGAATGATTCACTTAGCCAACTGAAGCTTTGTTAAAAGCAAGCTGTCATCTCCTGTATGAGAGGGCTACTGTATGAAAATCATCCCTACAAAATTTTCCACAGTCGATCTCCTGCCTCTTCCTTTCCATCAAGAGGAACAGCAAGCAAACGGCAGCAGACTAAAGCCATGCCCAATGATTTACTTTTTCATGAGTTAGCACTGTGCTACCGTTTGCACATGACCAGGGAAAATGATGATTTCATCCAAATTTTGCCATTTTGTCTTAATACGTAAACAGCTTAGCATCCCATGGCATTACGGCAGTTACTCAAATTAGACAGAAGTAGAAGAAAGTGATCAAGGACAAGAAAAACATATTCTACTGCATTAGTCCTCCAGTGTTCCTGTCTGTTCTACTTGACAGACAGAACACATTTGTGCCTGTAAAATTTGTACAGAACAGACTGTCTCACACTTGAAACATTAAAACTGATTGATGAAAGAAATAGAGCAGAGAAAGTTTCTTTAGTGTTTCATTATTTTTTTTTTTTTTTCAATAAGTGGGATTGGAAATTTACTACCATGGCAAGACCCCAGTTTTGTGGCCATCAATTTCTTGAGGTTGGGCACAGAAACTAAGTTTCCATTGTTAAGGAAACGCATGCCTCACACACACACTCGCACATACAAGCGCACACACACAGTTAGTGTTTAGCATTTTTATAACCCCGGTCAGGTCTGTAAGCGTGCACAGGTGTCATAAATAACCATATAAATATGACAGGTAAAAGAGTGCTGCCCATCTGGTCCCCAGCAGCAGGGAGGCAGTCTGCAGCATTTTCCTCCAGTCCAGTCCTCTCTGAGGGCCTAGACGCCACATTAAAACCTTCCTGACCCCTGAGAAGGTGCATGGGGTCACCTCCGCTACCACCTCCAAACTTTCAGTACAGACTCAGCAAGAGGAAGTGCAGACCCTTTATGGTCCTATAAGTCCTGCTCTGTTTTTCTTGGAAGTCTACAGTTCCCCCGTTAAAGAAAGTGTGTGTGTTTACGCGCGTGTGAACACGTGCATGCACATATGTGACGAGCTGAGGATATTCGAGGTTGCTGGATTTGTGTGTCCACTCGGCGGCTGTAAAAAAATGAGGCATGTGTGTGTCATATCAATCAAATGTGGCCAGTAAACTTCATTCATTTTTATCTGCGCCTGTGTGCCGCTTTGAAGGTGAGCGGATACGGTCAGTCAAGCGTATAACTTTTCTTTTGAGAGCTAGTGGAAAATATTCAGGAGAAGCTTGGAGTGTTTAAGGAATTGTTCTAAAAATAGGGTCCCCCCTTAGCTTCCCCTTTAACTCCTGGGCACCCCACCTTGGCTGTAAGTCACAGTCTCAAATCTGCTTCACTATCTTTAAATAACACTTATTGATTCCTGCTTTTCTGTGGATCTAGAATTAACATTACGATTAATGTCTGTATATGTCCGTAAGGCACAGTGTACACCGTATCAAACCAGGGTTAGAAACTAATTTTTGTTTAAAAGGTTTCTCATACCAAAAATATGTAGCTGCATGTGTGAAGTGCTTCAAGTAGAACTGCATAAACATAAAAGACAGGATTTAGTGTATTTAACCTTTAAATCTGCATGTTTAGTCAAAGTGTTCTGGACCAGATTGTCATGTTTCCTTGAGGCCCTGCGGCATCATTTCCCATAAAAATTAAATATGACTCAAGAAGTTTTGCTTGCAAACTTAAACTCCACTTTCCACCCCGTGTGCACTTTGGTAAAACACACTGTTTGCAGCCTGCTGTATCTGCACATCATTCTACAAGGCTGCTCGGTGTCTGGTATACTCTGGTTGCCTCTATTTCCACTGCCTGCATTCCACTTCCATCCTTCCATAAAGCTATAACATTTTCTCCCCTGGCCCACTTTTTACGCCACAATGAATCTACAATAATAACATACACAGTTTCATACTACCTTCAACTCATTAAAAATTCACCTCTGCCATTTTATTGACTGCGCCTTAAATATGTAATGCTGTTTTCAGACAAAAATCAACATTTATCCGCTATTTATGAATATGTCCCAGGCAGTTCGGTGGTGACCTAATACCTTGTGAGAGGCAGCTGAGGTGTTACCAGTATCTCTTTGACATTATCCGTTGCAAACACGTGAGAATTACCCTGAGGTTGAAGGCTCTTCACTAGGCTTTATGCAGTATTTAAATACTGATCTCTGAAAGTATTAATCTGATTATAAAATGGTACATGAGTATCCTGCCTGCTCCTGGTCCTTACTTGTATAAGCCCATTGAAACTAGAGAGGGTAGCCGAAGCGAGCCAAGCTCTCAGCTTGGGTTCTTAGACTGTCTGCCTGCTTTGGAAAGAAGTCTTGCACCTAATCTGTTCATTGATCAGCTCTAAATCCCAAATCCCTGTTTGGCTACTTTGAGTAGATTGTGCAAAACTTGAGCAAGGCCCAGCAGGGTCACAGTCTGGGTTGGAGATAGATATTGGCTTGTTTTTGTTCACCTGAGATCCGACAGACCCACTGTAGGGCACAGCGGAGATGAAGGTAGTGAAAGCTGGTCAGAGGGGAGGGAGAAGGTGGGAGTTAGGACGGGTGAGAAGTGGCGAGGCTAGGGTTAGAGAAACCTGAGAGGGAAGAGGCATTCCTTGCAGGGCACATACAGTACATCTGTGGACACAATTATCTGCTTCTCATAATCTTATCATTTCACACAGCCCATGAAAAGCGGTATATGCATACAGTAAAACAGAAAACAGGTGATCAGGTTGACTAATCGTAGGTGTTTTGTCACAGAGAAGAATAAGAAATAGGACAGACACATTAGGGGACAAATTATGAGCTTGTATTAACATGTAATGTGCAACGACAGACAATCAATCAAATCGCACTTCTATTGAAATTCACTAGCAATTTGACTTCTAGGATAGTGTATCCAGACTGTCTAGCTCTTCTGTCATTGGTGTTCACTGTAACATACTGACTTAACAACAATCCTTGAGTAAACTCATCCAACCGTATGCTGCTATATCTCATTCTAGAGAGTGTTTTTCTCACATCTGAGTGGAGCAATATCAGCTGACACAGCCTGCACTCTACCTCCCACAACACTCCATGTGTCACACTCATCCTGGTCTCAGTAACACTCTCGCACTATGTCATATCAGTGGAATCTGTGATGGACTATCTCGCACTACCTTCTACTACTCCAAGGCTTGCCTTGTGTCTTGTTTGAAGTAAAATAACGTTCTCGTTGCACCTGGACTGCGGCTTTCTGTTTATTGCAGCGCATTTGAATCTCTGAATTGATACATTTCTGATACGTATGTACCCTCTCCCATCTGCTTTCTACGCAGGGGTTGCAGTGCTGGTGTCCCCTGATATTCCCCTGCAGCTGGGAGTGGATAGCAGGCAGCAGTTTTGCCTGCAGTCACTGCCTAGTATGGAGCGTCTCCCTCTACAGTACACTGTGTGTGTGGCCCACAACGTGAAAGCTGCTCACCAAGAAGCGGTGCAACAACTCTCCCAGCACAACAGGGAGCTGCCCAACATGAAAACAATGTGGTTAGTTCAGTTTAGATTAAGATTAGAGGGGATCAGAGTTTCCTCGACTCGTTTCGGTGCCAGGCGGGGTATCCAGGGATATCAGAGTACCTATAAGTCAAACACTGGTGCATCTGCAGGTCCAGTGAGCACTGACTGAAATTTTGTAGGTACTTGGGGAGTCATAAAATAAAATACATCCAGGTTTTGAGGTGTATGATCCCTCTGTGCGTCCTACAGGCTGCCGTTCTGGAGGCTGCTCACTAATGTGGATTCGGGGCCGAAGGTGGAGAGGGAGCTGAGGATCTTCTCTAATCGTCTGAAGAGACACCAGCTGGGGGAGGGAGTCATCAGCCTCAATGAACATTCCACCACCCTCCTCTCTGATATGGTATGTACTCCTCTCTTCGCTGGCTCGGGTACTTTCACTGGACAGTACTGTCTGCCTCCCCACCACAAAGTCTGGACTTTTTTTTGCCAAAGGAAGACCTGAAGAACACAGAAAAAAACACTTACTCTATGAGTTTTACTAGGTGAAACAAATAAATGTAGGGCCTCGCCTCACCCTCCCCACCGAAGGGGAGGGTGAGGCCTTTCCCCCACTTAAAACTGGATGCCACCTGCCATAAAACATAAAAAGCAAGGAGAACAGGAAGTCTGGTCTGAGCTACTGTAGAAACACGGCACTGCAACACGGTGGACCCAGTCACCCAAATGTAGATATAAACGGCTCATTCTAAGCTAACGAAAACACGATTCACTTATTTTCAGGTGATTACACACTAATAATAAATTATAAATACTGTTCTCCATTTCTGCAATTTTATCCCCTTAAATCCCCCTAAATCTTACACACTGATAGCCTAGCATTGCCAGACTAATTCTGAAATGAGAATTATTCTGGGCCCTCTCCGTTCATTTTTGATTTCCAAGGGCCGTTATCAACAGGCTATGGATAGACCTACAGCCAATCTGAGCAATGGTACAGACAAAAGCCGATGCTGGATAGGCAGCAGACACAGGAGGCAGCCAGTCACCGCATCAAACCACATATGACCCGATCCTTATCAGATAAATGGCTGTGATTGGTTCAGCCCGATCTAGGCTGAGTGGAAATCATGAGAGCAGCTCCAGACTGACCTGACAGAGCAAATGTTGCGTTCCCAGGCACATACCGAAACTTTAAATGATGTCTATTTGACCCCTTGCATTAAAAAATGTAGGTTTCGATAGTGTTGTCTTGTGTACAACAAGATATGCACTATAACGTAACGTAATACTCTTTATATATGTATGTAAATATATGGAGACTTGAAAACTCAATCCATTAAAGTTTGATAGTTTACTTGCGCTTTGAAAAACACTGATTTTGAAATAGCGTCTGCCCTCAGAGCATCTTTTCCCCCAAAACCAGTGTCAACACTGCAAACTGCAAATGCAACACTGTATAAATTTTTCACTCTGTCCTCATTCAGCTGCTCCTTTCAGCCCAGCCTTTCACAGTGTAGCTGTCACGATCCTCTTCTTCAGCCACGTGGGCTGCGAAACTGCTGAGGGTTCACTGGTCAGAGGCTCAAAACAGGTCAGGGACAGAGATGAAAGGGTTTTCTTAAGTGGATCACCAGAGCGCTGCAGACAAGCGGAGAAAGCAGGACAGAGGACAGGTTCACTGAAATGTCACAGCTTAAACAGAGAGTCGACCACACTACCTGTGTGACCGCATGGCCCAAAGTACGTGTTTTCTAAACATGTAATGTAATCTACAGTTGGCTGCCACCTATAAAATGCGATATTTACAGTGACAGAAATTCACAAAAATGGCAGATAACAGCTCCTATTGCTCGTGTTTTCCGTTACTGTTTCACGTTTATCCCGATCTTGAACGCTGCAGTGGCTTCCCTGTAATATAACCAGCAGGATCACTGTTAAGTGTATCTAACTCAATACCTGGTTATATTCCATTGCAAAACAAATATAGCAGAGAGAGGACAAGCAGCGACTCTCCTAACAGATCTCAGGTTGCTCCGTGTGGTAACTGTTAGATAGTGTAGAAATATGTGTGTTGAGATTAGGAGGAGCAGGTGATACTGACACCAACGTGATCTGACCGCGCAACAGAGGAGAAGAGTAATCTGTCCATCAAGGGAGGCTGAGCTTCTTACTATATAATATGCACAACACATACTTACAGTAAGTTCAGACGACCAGTTTAGAAGGCGTGTAAGGATAGGGGAGCAAACGGGAGGAATAACACATCAGTTGATTGATGCTGTTTGGTGAACAAAACTTTCCCTTCCCCACAATCTCAAGTTTTCTGGTACATCAGAGATATTAAACACCAGTTCCGTTGGCTCTGCGTTCTCCAGTTCCCCACAGTAACTGCCATAAAGAATCAGCCAAGCGTAAAAGGCTTCATGGAAACTTATGGAAGTTGAAGTTGTCCACGAAATTTGCAGCACTCAAGAAGTGTGACTGGCAGCGAGGATCCTGTGTAAAACCTAGGCTTTTCTTTCATTCCAGTTTTACAAGTATTTCTAAATTATCAATCACAATATGACCTTTCTTTTCCAGTTTCCATATTAGTTTTGGGCTTGCCGTAGTTCAGAATGAACGCAGCCACTGGAAAATGTAACATATCACTGAGATACAAGGCAGAATTTTGCAACCCAAGATCTTTTTTGTATTCTTAGTCTCAGATTCCACTATTTTGGCAATTGTGTGAAACGTGCAGCAGAAGAAAAAAGAAAAAACACATTGTAAGGAAGAAAGAAAATGGCATAACAAGCTAATCTGGCCCTTTTTCCCACCATGGGTTCACCTCCGGGGGGTCAAACTTTGTATTCTTAAGAGGTTTTGTTCCAAAGTTATGTAATCTGAAATCTTTGTTTGACTTTACCTTGAGGATTACAGTGTGCTTATTGATTCTGACAGAGGTCTTATGTCACAGCTGCACATTTTCAAAGAAGTGGACCCACATGGAGAGGGAACTGTGTTGATTATGAGGCTACCTGCACCACAGTTAAATGTCATATCACTTTATGAACTTTTTTTTTTCCCCCCCACATGTTTAAAGTTTTTTTTTTTTTTTTCAAATGCTGTGTAAACATTATTGAGGTATAGTAACAGGCAGTTATTAAAGGTATAGTGTGTAAGATTTAGGAGGATCTGAAAGCAGAAATGAAATTGATGATATTCGTAATTATGTTTTCACTGGTGTATAGTTACCTAAAAATAAGAGTTGTTGTGTTTTCATGACCCGAATAAGCCATTTTCATCTACGGAGGCGGCTGGACTCACCTCCACGGAGTCCACAGCGTTGCACCGCCATGTTTCTACAGTAGTTCAGTGGAGATTTTTTCTTATTTTTTTTCCATTTTATGGTGGCTGGCATCCAGGGTTAAGGTGCATTAGCATCATTTACCGTGTTTGACTGTGGAGCAGATAATATGCCCAGAGTGGACCATCAAAACACTAGCTCTAGAGAAGACTCTTTTTTTTTTTTTGCATTTTTCCACATTTTTAGCAGCCAACTGGTTACAATCTGCAAATTCACTGCAAAATGCCAATCCATGTTACACACTGAAACTTTAACTAATTTTCGTTAAATGATAATGACACTTGGTTTCCTTCGTGCTTTTTTAAAGGTAACGTTATGCTGTACTTTACTTTAGAATTATGGAGCATGAAATACAGCCAAACTATATGTAATATTTCTTTCTGCAGGACCATGACTACCTCAACAGCAGGAAAAGGGGGATGTCCAAGAGACTGACCAGGGACCTCCCACTTGTCAAGCTTCTTAACATTTCCATCACCCTGTCCCCTTTCCTGGGCGTGGACACCACGCAGTTCCACACCTCCCTCATGGACGGCAGTGAAGCCTACTGGCTCAGTCTCCCCTCAGTCCCTCAGGGACAGCTGGTGAGACCTGGGTGGAGTACATTCATCATCCTGTGAAGCACTAGAAACACTTAGCTATGTTCATGGCACTCCACTTTTGAACCTCTCGAATCATGTTGTTGTATCTTTGTATGTATCGCTCCACTGCGATTGGTTTATTTCAAAACATCCATGTCATGCGTTCTCTAAAACATCTTTCTCAATATATTCGAGCATGCTCTACTCTGCGAAAGAGAAGCCAGACACAGAGCTTTTTCCAAAGTGGACATTTTCCATCCGCCTTGCAGCCTCTTTCATTCACTAGTTGTAGTTTGATAAAAAGCAGAGCAGTGTGAACATGGCCTAATCCAGATGCTGCAACAGCAGAAACACTGTGTTTAAGAATTAAAGCTATTTACAACAGAGAAGATGATGGTGCTGTTTAACAAACTCCAGTCAAAATCCACTTACTTCTGTCCTCCCATCCTTCAGATCCCTGTAATGAGTCAGTGGCGAGGGAAGTTCTGTGTAAAGCTGAACATCACAAACCCGGGAGCGGTGAGCTGGTTCCTGGACAGAGTGGGATCGCTGCAGGCCCATTTGGGCATGGAGTACATCATGTTGGAAGGGGGCGAGAGGAATCTGTTTGAGGAGCAGGCCCTGCAGCCACCACAATCTCTGGGTGGAGACAGATACATCAGCCTGTTGGCAGATCTGGCCACCAGGATAGGAGACTCTACCATCATGACAGCAGGGACACAGTAAGCAGCGGGCGCTAAAAAGGGGATGTTCAGAATCACTTGCTTTCAGACAGCTCCTTCTGTCCTGTCTTTTCTTTTAAGGCATAGATTTGATTTGATTTTGTCTCAGGTCCAGCCACAAGCCTCTGTTTGTGAGGATGACCCCCTTGCAGTCTGACTGGAGCTCTATGGGTCTGAAGGGCATCATTCCCTCCCTGCTGCACCATGCTCTGCTGGGATACAACTTCCTCATTCCCGATGCAGTAGGTAATACCACAGCCTATGGTCACCTTTCTCACGTTTATAGGGAAAACACCTCCTACAAGAACAGACGTCTTCCTTACCGACACAATAAATCATCAAAAACGCTCTTCAGTTTGCTTTTACATCATAATATTTAACTCACTAGAATCTAACTGGAACTGCTAAAACAGACAAACACCACTTTTAAACTATTTGTCAGTGAAGTGAAACATCCAAGTGTATTCTTTAAATATTCCAGATTCCTGTGATGGCAGATTACAGCAAGTCAGACAGCAGACGTCTGAGATACAACTATTTACTCTGATGTAGAGAAAACAGAAAACATGTCGGTCCATTGATTTTATGCCCATATTCCCCAACCATCACTGATGGTTCGCGTGAAAACTAAACAAGAATATTATATTTTTCAGCTACTCTCTGTCTTAAATTTCTCAGTTTAAATCTGTTTCCTTCTCTACAGGTGGCTCTCTGTCTGGAGACCTGGTCACAGATGAGGAGTTGTTCATCCGTTGGCTGGAAATTGTAGCCTTTCTCCCTGTTATCAGCTTCCACACACCTCCCTGGGTCTGCGGAGAGGACCGGGTATACAACCATTATTCGATAAAGCATCCTTGGTTGTCATTAACTCGTGATAGGATGTTATCACAACGACGATGGTATCGCAATACGGCAATACCTTAGAGGAGGATCTATATGGTATATCCCGATGTCAAAAAAAAGATGAGGCGAAAAAGAAAAGAGGAAAAAGAGGAAAAAACTACTCCCAGTAAAAAGGGAACAGCGGGAATTTTGTATTTATTTATTGCATTGTGAGATGAAACAATGTACAAAAAAAAGCTTAATGCCTCTTTAACCCACTGACTGCAACTTCCATGTCCACATTTGCCATCATTTCAGGAAGTAGTGACTCTAGTCGAACTATCAGGGAATCTGTTCAGAGTACCTGTCAGTTTTAAAATGATATGATTAACGTGTATATCGTACAATACAATTTATTTCACAGTGTAAGTCATTACAATAGTGACAGCGTGTTTACTTTACTTGTGAAAATTTACAGTGAACAGATGAGGTGGATGGATGTGTGAATGCTGCTGATTAAATCCTATAAAAGGGGAAGGAGAGATTATCCTCCCTTCTGACACATTAGGTTTTGTAAGACCGCGTATGAAAAGAGGCAGAGGAGTGAGAGTTTATCGACACAGCGGCGTCTCCTCAGCTCTGCAGGTCAGCGCTAAGAAATTCCCACCATGTCACTGAGCTAGCCGCTGTGTTTTGAGAGACGCATGAGGGCTGCTGACCGCCGCCGTATCACAACTCAGACCTGGCAGGAGAGCCGGCACTCCTTCCTGTCCGTCTCCGCTGGAAATCAGTTATGTACCATCCACCGTAAATGGTAGAAAAAACAGCGCCTGTGGTCTGTGAGACTACAGTGACAGATATCAACGCTTTTGACAATGTGGGAGACGGGCTCAGGTTCCCGTGCAGAAAGGCACTTGCTGTTTCTCCAAGAGTTATGAGGGCTATTTTTCCCTCCCTCGCCCCTTCACTTCTTCCCTCAATAGGAGCGATTGCTTGGCCCCCTCCTGACATCACCTGTGGTTAAGAGTCCATCTGTTCTGAATTACAATCCCTCGTCTAGATTTACGGCTCAGTCTCATTCTCGGCTACAGCGCGAGAGCCACTTCAGCAGGAATGATAATGAATTTGAGGACAAGTCTTGGAAAAATACTTTATTGTGGCAATTAAGATTTCCATGAGTAATTGACAAGTGTGACAGAGTGGGAGTGATCAACTGCTTTTTTTTCCCCAGTAGGAGACGACTGAGGCAGCAAAATATATTGGTTATGACTTGTGTTGCGTGACAAAGATAAAAATAGGCTTTTTGGGCAGCTAGACATTTGTCAGCAGCAATGTTTTCCATTTTGGTCTCTTGCATGGCCTTCAATTTATAAACTCAGAAGAAGTGAGACGGAGAAGACATTATGAGAATAGACTGCTGCATTACACATGATAAATGCCTCTGTTTTAGTTATTTTTACTGCAGGTTAAGTGTAGCGCACCTTTATTTCCAGAGTGTGTGGGACTTGGGTCAGTCACAGACAGGTCACAGCAATGACTGCACTGGAATCAAATAGCAATAAAACCTCAAACCCACATACATGCCTGGCTTCTCAATTAGAGAGGGATCCACTCAAACCCAGGCTGTGACTTCAAGCTCATTCCTACAAATGTTCTCAATCCCAACTCATAAAAATACATTTTTTATAGATGTGGTCAGGTTTTGTTTTTGTCATGGGACACTGCGGAGGATGTGACCCTTCCAGGAATGCTGAAGCAGTTTGGTCGGAGGGAGACAGGAGAGAGACTTGGACAGTGTTAAACCGCTAAGTCAACACGGAGCTGCTCTTAAGTTCTATCTGCATGTCTGGTGCAGAGATGGCACAAATGTCTTTAACAGACCTCACTGTCAATATTATTTTTGTACTGAAATCCTCGTGGCAGATGATTTAGTTTAGGAAAGAACTTTTTTTGTCGGTTTCAAATTCTCAGTCACTCTAGAATTCTTGAAAATATATTTCGCTGGAGATTCGTAAAAGACAGAAGTGGTTTTGAATGAAGCTCTACACGGAGGCAGACAATCATTTTAACGTCTTAATGGGTTTACACTTGTAATGGTAGAAACAGCTTTTACAAATAAATACACAACTTGATTATTACAGTTAATGAAGACCAAAATGTGAAAATATAATTGTGTTAACTGAAATGAAACAAAAATAACACAAAAACAAACAAAAAAAACCCTTCAAACTACAAAATGGACTTGCTTCATGTTAGACTATTAAAATGACCTTTAAATTACCATGTTGATTACTGAGCAATGTTAACGGTTCATAGTGTGCAAGAATAAAATGGCTTTGCACAATAAGGGACGTTTAAATCACATTTGACATCACGCATTATTTCCTACCTACCTTCTTCAGCTTCTATAAATCAAGACTTTCCACAAACTACATGAAAAAAAAACTGAAA
>JAPQRN010000022.1:6167321-6189622 GCA_037367275.1 Coranthus polyacanthus
CTTTTTTTTCTTTTTTAACATGTGATTCATGTCATTTCTAATCCCAAGCCCGTTGTTTGCTTGTCCACGTTTGTGCCCCCGTGAGTGCACCACAGTGTGCGTGAAAGACTTTTATCATTAACACTCCTCTTGCCAGAAAGTCCAAGACTGCACAGTATATACGTGAGCATGCTGACCGCTACCATCTCCACTAATTCCACTTAAACCTAATAAAGTTATTTTTAACTTTGGTGAGCATGCGGTGGGAGAGATTCTCAGGGGAATCACATTCGGCCCAGCCTCCACCCTGCTTCTCTTCCTTACCTTCGTCTCCTGCTGCCCTTTGGCTGAGATCCACCTCGGGGCCCCCGGGCCCTGCTCCTGTAGCGCAGTTAGACAGGTGCAGCTGGCCACAGACATGCATGATCCCTCCACGCCAACCGCCAAGCTCACCCTCTCCATTTACACCCTCGCCTTAATCGCTTCGATTCATATGGCGCTCTTTAAAATCTGGGTGCAGTTCTCAGCCAGATGAAATTCATAAGACATATTGGAGTGGTCTGTAGTTTGTGAGGTGATGAAGTTACAGTGTACAGCCTTGGCGGCAGAGGTTACAGAGCTAACGGAGTGGTGGTAAATTTGTGTGCAAAACCTTAAATGACCTTAACCTTTCTATTGTACACAACTGTTTTTTTGTTTTTGTTGATTTTCTGTAATTTCATCAGTTTAACATGAATGTCTTTTTCTCCAAATGGGCACGTGCAAAAACTCACTTCTTTGTGTCACTTGTTACATGCATTTATGCGTCTTTTATTCCGAACAGCGAAACTCCCTCTGTGAGGTCCAGTCGCAGCACAATAAACCCAGATCCTTCCAGAAAACTTGTGGTCAGAGAAATCCACCCTTAAACTAACACTTGGTAACAGCAGGACACAGCGCTCCAATTATTTTTTCCTAATTCACTGAATCAACATGTAACATTCAACCTAATTAGTTTGGGGCCTCGCAGAGCCTTACATAAGTTGTTGAGCGGCGCAGGAAAAACAAATTGTCCTGCCAAAACCCAAATCAAGAATGACACAAATGATCTATGTACAGTAGCTGGAATGAGAACAATGTTTTTCTCCACCGTTATCAGCTAACAATGATTATCAACAGATAAAACGGGAACATCCCTGCTCCTTGCGTGAGTGAACAGTCTATAAAACAGGATAGGCAACGTTGGCTCTGATCTTTTCTTTGAAGGTGTTGTGGAGCAAGTGGCACATGAATTAAACTGGTGACAAGCAGAGGCCGCAGATCTCTCCCAAAGTCTACTTTTAGAAAGTGCAAGTCAAGGTTTTAAGTTTCAGTGTCTGCTCTTGAGTGAATGGGTTTTCCATCTTGCCAATTAGGTGTACAATTTAAAGGCTTGCTGTCAAGAAGCCAACCAGTCGGAGTCTGTCGATTGCGCCGTATAGATTTGTCGTAGTCCTGCGTTTTCGCGTTTTTTTTTTCCTTTTTTTTTTTTTTTCCCAGTGTATAAATAACAATCAGAACTTCTTTTATACACAAATAACCTGGGCATATGTAATGATTTTGATAAAGAAAGGAAAAAAAAAAAAAAAATCAAGTATGTTCTGAGAGGTGGCTTGGAAATCTTCTTCTCACGAAGCCAAACTGCAGGTTCCCAGAACAGATGAGGAGCAAGCAGTCCTCAGGAATGCAGTCTTGAAATGTTAGCCTGCTATCGGAAGCCCGAGGCAGGGTGACACCGGGGTGAGGGTACCATTGTAGTGGTGTGTGTGTGTGTGTGTGTGTGTGTGTGTGTGTGTGTGTGCGTGTACATTGTGCACATGTGGGCGACGGGAGCTAGAGGGGAAACTCGAATGTAATTGCTTCCTGCCTATGTCCTCTCTGCAAATGTGTCACCTTGCAACTCCTTTAAACATCTCCCGTTTAATTCGAGCTGATAACCGATTACGCGCAGAGAAAACCCCACTTAATACTCTCCGAGACGGAACTGGCTCCTTGGTGCCATCCACTTGAGTCCAAACGCCCGGGCAAGACGAGACCAGCTTCTCTTTATTGAATAAACACCGAGCCGGAGGAGGAAATATCTCATTTTCACACTCAGTTGGTTTCGGGATGTTTACAAATTGTCAGAACTGAGAAAAGCAGATAAACATAGCGGTGATTATAAGCCGGCATTCTGATATAGGATGTTTGTGGATCCCAGAAGTAAAATACACACATGATGGAAAGTCAACTGTGGACAGATATACATGTACATGTTTTAATGGATTATTTATGGATGATTCTTCTATTATTATAAGCTGTTTTAAACAGGTTATTTAAGTTATTTATTTCCATTAATGTATTGTGTTTTTGGGGAGTGTGAGGAAGCCAGGGCATTTCATTGCATTGTCTGCACACTGTACTATAATGCAAATGACAAACAAACTTGAACTTGATTTCTCGGACTGATTTTTCAGGGAAGGCGATTCGATTCAACAGGCTAATTAATGAAGCACAACCCAATTAACGCCTGGTGACAACATGGTAACAGTGGGGTAATAATTTGGTAATAATAACCTAATAATTAGCTGATACCATGTAACCTACGTTATAGGTTGGTTTATTAGACTGACACGGGTTACGTAACAGGCGAAAAAACAAAGGGCAAATGATTTAGTAATATTGTGATTACAGTAAATGAAATGGTTACATCAGTGCAATATTTAAGTTGAAGAAATGTTCAATGCTATGACTTGTTACCTGAAGATACTTGTGGTAGTTTCCGGGTAATAACCAAGAATACCTGTTTCTATTTCATTTCAGAAAACATTTTTACAAGTGTTTCCTGTCAACAAGTCAGGGCATTAAACATTTGATTTGTACATTATTGCACATAACGATATACATTATTATTAGTACATAATGTATAGCGTTTTCCGTTAAATTTAAGTGACGTTAAAAAAAGCTGATTGGAAATAAGAGATGACAAACAAGAGCGTATACAGCTGTCTGACATTCGCTTTATTGTTAAAACTTGTTTTGGTTTATCAGCTGCTTGTCTTTTCTTCTTTTTTTTTTAACACATCTTTAAATTAAAGGCAAACATATACAGCGTCATCCTCAAAACCATGCAGCAGTGTAAACATAATGTCTATCAAGATAAAAAATAAAAGTCATACAACTACAACTTACTGGCAATGTCTGTGAGAACAAAACTGTCATGTCAAAAAAAAGAAGAAAAAAAAAAAAAAAGGAAGCATTTTGCACATTTTATTTCTGAATTCTGCAAAGCTTTAACTTAGTGCTATCATTTGTCGCGTTCGGCCGGTAGACACGCATGTCTCACATGTCTGTTTGTCGTGTTAAAACATGGGAAAAAAAATAAATAATTTGACTGACAACATATACATAATAATAGAAATGCTTTCCTATACATGACAGCCTGTCTATATGTGCACATCCTAAGCATAACTGCAAGAGAAACAATGACTACCTACTGTATTGACGGGATATAAAAACCCACTTAGTTATTCTGCATCTCATCTTGACTAGGCAACCACAGCTGCAACACCACTATGACAACTGACGTCTGACAACTCGACAGTTTGCTGATAAAAACGTACAATTCATTGCGATCCGACAAAGGCTATCAAGGCAGTGAGGAATTTATTAGTTTGAACTTAAGGGCCAGTCCTGGAGTGCACAACAGAGCTAATGTACAGTTAACTCCAATCTTTTTTTAAAACAAGAAATGGAAAGAAAAAAAAAAAAAAAAAGTCACAGCTGGCCATACATTGTGTATGCAGATTCACCCCAGACACGTTCTGTCAATTCCTCACTTCAACAGTTTCAAAGTTTTATATTACCCTACCCACTACCACTTGGGGTCAAATGGTATTGCACTGCATCTCAATTTCTTCTACCGTACAGCACAAGTATTCCCCAACAACAACAAAAAAGCACTGATCTTTCTAGGCTGTATTCAGCACCGTACAATGCTAAGCCAAGTTAGTAAAACCTGAGTATGACAATGACAAACACACAAAACGTTATCTCCCTTTGTCGCTACATCATAAAATCACAGCAGCTAAAAAGAACAAACTGTGCACTTGAGTTGGAAAGGCATTGGAGATCCGTGGATGAGACAGATGTACTGTACAGCCCCTCTGTCTTTTGTATTAATATCCAGAATCACACCGATACGCGGCCACTTTGCACTTCTAAAACCAAATCTCATTTTTGTAATCACGGATCAGCAGTTTTAATTCCTGTAGGGTTATTTACACATCAGACTGGTGAATAAAATCGGTCCCTGTGAATTTAATAATGTTACTCAAGTTTGATCCTCAGGCTACAAACACAATCTAGGGGCTGAACATGATGCACTACAGAAAACTCCCCCCCAAAAAAAAGAAAAGAATTTTAAAAACACGGGCATGAACTACTAAAAGTATTACACATCTTTCAACTTAAAGTATAAACATTAGGTGGTGCTACTGAACAGTCCTTTTGCTGAAATGTCTCTGTGTGTTAATGCAGACATGATCTCCGACGTGTCGTTTCAGAACAGCTAACTCTTTATCCTCCCTTTCTGCCCTTTATACATTAGTGGGTCACTAAGGCACCGGTACGTACAGTCTTGTAAATATAAATTTTGATCTGTCCACTACCTGTACCCGATTCCACCAGAATCTCAGCTCGCCTATACATGCAGCACACACAAACATGACAATGATGTTTTTACAAATAATCTCTCAATTGTCCTTATTTCTGTAACATTAATTAACTTAAAAATAACCCCACACCCGACATTTGATTCTGTACAAGCTTCAGGAAGAATATAGTTTTTTTTTCTTATAACATCCTATGTTCTTTCCAGCATTGGAGAGGGCATTCACTTGATGTCTTTCTTATCAATCTGGAAGAGATCCAGTAAGTCCAGCATGGCCTGTCTGATGTTGGCACCAAAACGGTGTGAGTCCTAAAAAGGGGTAACAAGAAGGATTTTATGAAGTCTCTTCAGAAAAACTCAAGACAAAACAGAGTGAAAATCTAATGATGTAGTCAGAATTAGTAAACGTACAGTTTCTGGGCTTGAGTGTTTGCTGGAGATGTGGAAGTTGATGAGGTTCTCGCCAACAATGATGTAGGAGACACCGTAACCATCATCCGCAACCTTATGGACACAAAGGAAAAGAGAGGCAAGTTCAACAAAAGACTGCTATAGTCAATATTTCCATACTTCATTTTAAAAAGTTAAACTTCCTTACATCAAGAGCAATCAACTTTAATAAGAAGAACTGTGCATCCATCTTCACTATGTGTTCGAAAGGAGTTCTTTTTGATTACATTTTTTTTTATTTTGACTCACCGGACCAAATCCACCTCCAGAGGACACATACTCAGGGTGTTTGACCAAATCAAACAGCTCCACCTGCTGCAGTGGGGTCTGACTGGTCGACAGCCTCCACGGCTCAGAAAGGACCTAAACATCAACATAGCATATTTAACCCACTATTCAAAATGGAGATCTGCACAAGACTAAATTCACCCATGTTACAAATGTGAGAAACTGAGCTTGATTTAATCCTGTCTGGGAATGGTACCAAAGAGAGCAAAGTGCTAAATACACTCATTTTTCATGCAGTTTGATCTGGCGTTGTCTTAGGAGTAGTGAGGACAAAAAAATCTCACAACCACTTGCAACAATTGCTCTTACCTCCTTTAGGAAAGGGGAGTCCTCTCCCAGGTATTTGGAAACCACGTACAGACAGAAAAGGTGCCGATCAATACCCTTCCCGGTCATTGCCAGGCGGTACATGTTTTGGTGCTTCTCTGCTGCCACTTTGAGCAACTTCAGACGCTCCTCTCTCTGAAAGACATAAAAATGAAACATGACTGACAGAAGGAGTGGAGGGTAAGGTTTCAGGCGACTCAGAGTTTACTGACTTAATGACGTACTGAAATTCTGCAAAGGATCAGAAAAGAAAAAAAAAAACGACACAAGGGGGAATGTTGGGGGAAATGTAAAGAACATGACCTGCATATTGGAATAACAAACACACAAGTGAAGTGGGTTGCTCCTCACCGTCTCATCTCTAATCATGGAACGGACAAAGGCACACGTCTCAGTGGTGCAGGAGCGCACGGTTTCTGTTCGGCCCTCACGGAACAAACGAGTCATTGAGGCTTCATATGTCAGGCAGAACTTCCCCTTGTCCTGTTGGGAGAGACTGCTGGTGAGCACTGGCATCAATTCTGATAAGAACCCATCAGGAGTTATTTTAAAAACTGTAAATCCATTCTGATAATTACAACAACAAAAAAAAGCCAAAGAGTGCCAAGAGTCTGATATTTACAACTACAAAAAAAGTGGATGAGCAACAGAAAGGTTAATCTTTTAATTATTAAACATTGAGTCGACTTGATAGTCTTTGGTGATGTTTGATTGGGAAGTTGTGACTGCCCTCTGCTGGAGAGCGACTCGTTTGTGTGTTTTTTGTTCAATTTACAGCTCTGACGTGTACAGTACTTTCACTTTCCTTTATCTATAAAGCAATATCTAATGAAAACAGCAACATCATAATAGAATTAAAATGTTTAAATAACAATAAGACAACAAAAGATGTAAGAAATTATTCCTTTTGAGGTCCAGAATTGCAAAAGAAAAATTATTTTTATTAAAAAAGTATATCAGTACATTTTAAATATACAAATAAAAGCAGAGCATGCAAAGGTCACTACATGTACCTAACTGAATACAATTGTATTATATTTTATTACGTTCTATAATTGTGCTGCTAAGCTGAAGCTGGATTTACTGACCCTGTAATGGGCGAGCTGCAGGGCGATCTGGATGAAGGCATCAGGACTGGTGCGGCACTTCTTAATCAGACCCTTTCCGAAGTCACTGAAGGGGATAATGTGACAGTCCACATCGTCAGCCAGAGTCCTGGCTACCGTCAGAGAGTTCTGGATGACCTCCGCGCACTAGAGGAAGTGATAGGTATGGTATGTGACATTTTAACATGGCACCGCTTACAACACACTCAGAATATAGTAGTGATTTTAAGAAAGCTCTGGTTAATAAATGTATGCGCATATGTGGCATCACTAATTCAATCATCAGTTACTGTGTACACAATACCCAGAATCCTACAACAACTCGGAATAATAAGTAATGACACATAAACTACAGCACAGAGTTAAAGCTATGAGTAACATTTCTCTCACGGTACAAGCATGCAGTGTTTGAGACGCTTTAGCAGCTTTACCTCAGTGGGAATGTCCCACTGCAGCCTCTGGGGACCAGGCAGGTTTGGGTGGGGCTGCCCACAGCAGTGACCGTCCTCAGTATATCCCAACTTAATAGGATCCATAGAAAGTACGTGCTGTAAAGCAAATTCAAGTTTTAACATGATTAAATGCAAACCACGACCTGGAATTGACTCATTTCAATGCCCTGTCTTCAAGAGTGACCTAGTTATTTGTTGCACATGTAAACACCCTATCCTGGTTTCAGAAACCCGGATGAGCCCTTCTCCTTGTTTTGAGAAACCTGCAGTAAGCTGATATACCCAAGATACGGTGGCATGTAAACATCTTATCCAGGTTTCTCATCATTGTTTGTTGATACTAAACATAGTGACTAAGATGGAGAAATATGAAGACATATCACATATGGATGAACTCTGGATACTGTAAATAACGACATGACTCATGACTTGACTGTCTGCAAACGCTATACCCTCGATGATTAAAAACATGATACTAATGTGCATAATGGAATTACAAAATAAAAATTGTAATAATTTATCTTCGGACAAATCAGAAAGTGGTTTAATGCACAAGTGAGACTCACACACCTCCCACAGATGGCCAATAATTGGAGCGTCAGCCCAGGAATGCTCTGCATTCAGCCCCATGGTGCCATTTTTGAAAACGATCAGGTTAAAGGTTTTGTCAAACCACCTAAACAAAAATAAAGAATAAGCACCTCCAATTTTACTCGCAGTTCAAATAATTTGTTCCACACATTAAAAACACACACATACAAAAAAAAAAACAGAAACAAAATGTATCAAGTGTTTCTATCGCACCTGTCATAGCACTTTCCGTGGAGCAGGGATTTGGCATAACTGTCCAGAGACTTCACCGGGTTGTTTGTATCATAGCGCTGCTCGGTGTCATCAAGGGTTACAAAGAAGGCTGCTTTCTCTATGGCATCCAGAGACTGCTTGTTCTTACCACGGCTGAAGTAGGTTTCACGAGCCTTGGCCCATGGAGTCCTGTGGAGGGCAGCAGAGTTAAAGAAACGACAAAGAGGTACAGAGCAACCAGGACTGCATTGTGTTAAAATGATAAGCAAATAAAAAAATATCAGGAATTATTTTACTCCTCGTGCCTCAAAATTCCCTACATTGAAATACGAATATCACTTGTCTTTTCTGATAAATCAATTTTAGTACATGAAATACAGTAGATTGTATTCAGTCGACATTATATAACTGTTAAAAACTCTAATTGCTTTAGCTCGCATCTTTACTTCTTCCCATTGTGCTGCATTACGGACTATAAATATGTGGCCTAATCATCTTCTCTCTGTAATGCCACCTACCTGTCCCCTGCAGTAAGCGCCGCTAGTGTCTCCTCCTCTGGCAAGGGCTCGGAAGTATCAGCCAAGATCCTCTCCATCTGCTGCTCGATCTCCCGTGGCAACAGCAGCCGCCCGTCATAAAACATCCACACCTTGTAGAAGCGACCCTTATGGTACACAGCGATGTGTTTGCTCTCGTTAATGTGCTGCAGGGTGTCTGGGAGAGAGGGACCAATAGTAAGGGGAGAAAAGAGGAGGAAGCCGGAGAAAGAGGGGACACATGTGTGCGGTGGTGGGGATACAGTACAGTTATGGGTTTGCATTCTTCTCTCAATGCAGTGTTTAATTTAAATGGCATGTCATCACAATGTTGTAGGTGCCCAGAACTTAAGAGAAAGGAGGGAGCAGTTTAATAGTAAAGTGTGATATCACAGCATTTTATTGCTGTGAACAATAGAAGTATGAGAAATATCACCTTCATTCTCAATTCGAGGTAATGTATGTTATAAAGACATGGACTATCAAGTTTAAAAAACTACAATTAAAGCAGCCTGAAATGGGGAGTTCAGGAAGTGAGATGAAAAGGAAAGTGTCATTTGGGAATCAGGCAATGGTTTGGAATACAATGAGTGGAGGCGATGTTTGTTTGAGCAGCTCGATGCATAACCAAAAGTCGCTGGTTCAAAAGCTTTGTTTGTTATATTAACTTCAAGTTATTTTGTTTTGGTGATGCTCACAGTGTTCAAACACACATAAACCTTTGTTACAGGGAAGACAAAGGAGAGGAGACCTACGCTAAGAACAAACCCAAGAACAACAACTTCGCATCCAGGTAATACTGTGCATCCTCTAATAGTAAGAAACCTCCAGTAATGTCAATGTGAAAATAAGGACTGGATTACAGCAGTTGTAGGAATAACACTGTATTTCAACCAAATATATGCCTTATTTATTTTCTGATCCTGCACTTTTTTTAGATACAGCTTTACTGCCTGTGTCTAAAGCTCTAACACTACCTCAAAGGCTTCTCATCCATAGAGATAAATTACACACCAATCATGCGTGTTATGGATGTTGTTGATTCTGGAACCTTCAAAAAAAAAATGTCCATAAAAAGAATGGACAAAGAATGGGTTCCTGGCCTCAGTCATATGGCCATAAATATGTGTTCAGGCCAGCAAAACACTAGACTACTGTCACATGCAAGTTAGTCCTTAACATGTGAAATGACCAGTACTCATGCATTTATAAGAGGTCAGATTACTTTTGATTCAGTTGGACAAACAGTAGGACAAAATGTCCCATGGAGAAGTACAGTGGGAGTAGTGTGGAGGAGGTAGCACAACTAAAGACTCTACCTGTGTCTACACCTGGGACACGACTGGTGTTGAACATACGCTCGTATTGGGCTGAGCACATGGGGATAGTGTGTAGGAGCATGAGCTGAAAAGCAAAAGGGGAGAGTCAAACACACAAAGATGATAAACTAATTCACTAGAATACCCAGAGCGTTGCAGACAGACACCTACAGGGACAGGAGCATGGATGAAGTGGAGGAGCAATGAGGATTGGTTTGATAAGCAGTCTGAAGGAGCAAGAGGCTGCCAGGGAAGGAAACATGAGCAAGGTCCAGAAACCAGTGGCCTACCACCTCAATGCCATCAGCACGGCCCTGATGTTTCAGCATGATTTCTATTAAAATGCAGATTATTTACCCCTAGCAAATCACGTACTGTAAATTTCCCTGGTTGATTTGATGAATACAATAAAACCGACGAAAGCCAATCAGATCTAGGATTGCTTCAGGGCTGTGCTGTTGAGAATGAGTCTAGGAGTCAGGGTTTCCAGTGGCTGTTGCCGCAGTAATGGCGAGGGTCACAGGGTAGGGGATCAGAGGGCATGGTGAAAATGTGCCCTCCTCTTACCTGTCTCCAAACCAGGGATGCGGGTGGTGTTAAACATCCGCTCCCATTGAGCCGAACACAGAGGAACCTTGTTCGCCAGCAAGTATATCTAACGCAGCGTCCAACACAGCGAAGGCACAAAACAGTAAAACAGAGATAACCGCATGTGAGTGTATAACAGACCAAGCACATGCATTGGTAGCTGTATATATATGCATACTATTGGTCTTTGAAAAAGATCAATGTTTATGCAACATGTTGTAGTATGTGCGACTTCATTGTGCAAATGTAAAAAGAATTTGCACTTAAGCAACATGCGGGTAGAAAGGGAGAGAGGGAGGGATAAAGGTTGTGGAAAAGATGACAATAAGCTGACATTCATTAGCCTTTAGAAAACATTTGTGATCATTCTTTGCTGGTAATCACAGCTACTAGTACAGTGCAAAGCACATTCCAAAGACAGACTTAGAAACAGTGAGGACAATCTCAAGTGTCTACATCAACTCTGATGAGATAATGCAACAAAGTTACATAAAAGAACAAAAGAAACACTTGTGAAAGATAAGCAGCTCTCATTTTATACAGTACTTAAGATAAACACACTGAGATAACAGCTACTAATCAATAAATCAATAAACCTAAGTTAAACATTTACACAGAATTGATATGGTTAAACATGAAGTTATTGATGGTGGCAGATTTAGCAACGTTTGGGACACACATTGTGTGGTGAATTCATATAGTTAAACAGACTCACTGGTTTGATCTGGGCTCGGTCCAGTTTTCTCCTATAAAGCATGATAGCATGAATAGCATTACCCGCCCTGGCAGCCTGGATGGATGTGGGGAACACATAGAGGAAATCCTGAAAACAGGAAAAAAAAGGAAATTAGCAAGAATCTGTTTTTTACTTGTATCACACAGGCATTTTACTTTGTCCTAAAATTTCCGCTATTTTTTTTTCTCCATCATCCCGTTTTTGCTGCCGCGTAACAGTAAAAGAAATATTACAGACACAACGGTGAGTGCTGGCAGCTTCGTTTATAACGCTACCCTAAATGTCATTAGATATGATTCATGCAAACAGCAGTTCCAATTCACAATATCCCGCTAAACATACGTCACTATGTGTTCCATCCGTCCCTTTATTAGTCATTTCAATCAAGCAATGTGTGCATTCACAGAACAGCAATCACAACCTTCTATTTAAAGCCACTGACCCTTGTACAAAGTTTACTTCCTCAGACAGAGGTACTTTTGTGACGTGGCTTAGTAAGCAAGCACATATAACTGATTTGGTCACATGTATAAATGCACGTGGAAACCTTTAGGGGTAAGTAATTATCTTGCTGAGTCGACTCTGTCCATGATTACAAATATGAATAAGATTCAGAGTAACAAAACTGCCAACTAAGTAAGCACACAGTGTAATATACTGATTGTAGTCGTGCAGGCCTAGATAATGAAATTCCCGGTACTGTTAGCTTGTAGGTCTCCACGAGAGGCTGTATCAGAATACGCTGTGTTCTGCTCCTTTACTTAGCCAAAGACTCTTTGTTAGATTTCTTTCTCAGTATTATCGTCGTTATTTACGATTAGTGTGTTTGGCGCATGTGTCCTTTGCCATGGTGACACCGAGTTACACTGCAACGTTTGTTACAAATTTACAAGTTCCTCAAGGTAGTTAATAAATACAGGAAATAGCCTTTGTTAACTTCCCGCTGCTGTGTTTTAGGTCACGGAGCTGGCTAAAGTGTCTCTCTCACATACAGCAGATTTTTTTTTAAGGTTAAAAGCATTTAATCTGCTAGAACTAAACACACACCAAATGCACACCTTCAGAAATCTCTACCTTAAAGCACAACCTTCAAACAGGTGAGCTATTTTTGCAAAGAAATAGGTCTAGCAGAGATGTCTTACCATAGCGTAATAGTTGCTGTTGACCATAATGGGGCCACGGCCTCTAAGGTAGATATACTCTTCCCACCAGTCACTGACCTTTGCCACGAGAAGGTTGTGGGGGGGGGGGGAAGGAATGCAAGTGGAAAATATTAGATAGACTGTGTGTGGACTGTGCTCTAAACTGCAAAAAAAGAGAAAACTGAGAAACTCACATAGTTGGAGGCCCACCAGGACTTGAGTTTGAGGTACCACTGCAGTCTGGGTCCCAAATTCTTCTCAAAGTCTTTGGTCAATCCCTTCATCCGCTCATACTGCTCATCATCCATCAGTGGGCGGACTGACTCCAGATACTGTAAACATGATGTAAATGCACAGTCAAAGGGGAAACATACAGAATCAATAGTTTCATTTAAGGATAGACCAGGAAAAATACCAAATCCAATCTAATCTTTGTCCCCCAGTTTGAAAATCATCAATAGCAAAAGACAGCCTGAGGACATGTCAACTGAGACTAACTAAATATTACACTTCACTGGTTTTTGTTCCACTTCCCATTCAAATGCCTAGATTCAAGACTATTAAAGCTACACCCACACTAATACGTTTTACATTTTGAAACAGCCACGCGATTGTTTCAGAATTAAACGCTGTCCATTGTAACATGCCTGACACACATATCACATGACCAGTGGAGCTGATAATGCAGCTGAATACGGAAATTGTCACAAAACGCTCGATTAACATCTTGCCTGTTGTGAATGTACTAAGCAGTAGCCTGATAAAAAGCACAGCAGCAGCTAGCAGAGACAACCAGGACAGAAACACCCGTAACTCAGTGTCCATGTTGAATTGAACAGCTAGTGGTAGTCAAGGCTGAGGTGTTCTTTACGTCCCTAAAAGGCTCATGTGATGGGGGTGCAACAGACCAGGAAGCAGCGTCAGTGTTTTCAAAAGTCTCAGCTTTTGTTCATCCACATGACAAGACTGGCGTTTCAAACCTAAAACAGGGCTGTTTCCAAAAGTCTCCGTTTTAGGGATCCTAACATGCTGGAGTAGTGTAAACTAGGTGTAAAGTTGTGCGGTTTTTTTTTTAATAAAAAAGGTATTAGTGTGGACATAGCCTCAGTCTTACTGAAATCTACTTGACACGAAGAGACTGATAGTTAATCTAATTCTCAATTTTTCTTTGAATTCTCAACTGCTGCTTCAATCCGATAGCGAGGACCCATCAACAATTTATACAGAAACTGACATGACAGGTGAAATTACCCTCCTGCAGGTGTCCTTGACAGAGGGAACTGGTAGTCTTGGCAGGGAATTCTGGAAACTGTACAGCATTGGCTTCCTTCCAGAGAACACCCTCACAAACAACTGGACAAAGAGAAAGATTCAAGACAGGGGAGAGAAAAGGAAATTTAGTTACAGTTAACCTGGAAAATATAGGACAAAGTGTAAACATGTAATCAGTGGGAAAGAAAAGACCAAAATAGCATTTCATGAAATCCACCTAACACAATAATAATAATTCTAACTTTGACTGGGCTCATATGGCAGACACAGTAAAGGCAGGTGAATTGGAGACTTCTTGCTTGGACTTGTTATCCTCAATTATAATAATACACCTTACTCTGGGTATTTTGGCCTGTATCATAATGAAAACAATGTTCAATATGGAAAATTCCCATGTGTTCATGTACATACATGAATTTTGTTTTGGAGTCTGTTTTGAGCTGGAAGCCGATCATTTGTCGACGTTAGCTAACTCCATTTCTTAGTGAATGATGAAGCGTAAAACCCTTTGCTTCTCCTCGGCTCCTCAACAGCTGTAAAAGTGTGCAACATTACCTTCTGTTAACGCAGTCAGCTAATGAAAAAAAAAAGCCAAGCTCCCAGCACACCACAGACTCCAACACAAGCTTCAACAAGCTAAACCTAACATGTGCAAATCTTCCAACTGAACCTCTAAACTTACTTTACAAACACATTTTACAATTTGTCAAACAAATATAAAATTTGTGTCATAAGCTGAAGTTGACAAGTTCATAGAATAAAAAGTAGACTAGACAGAAAGTAGAAAGAATAAGACTAATATTTGGAATATTCACTTTACATAGGAACAATCCAGAGCATTTTAGTCAGAATGATGTGACCATAAATAAGAGTTTGATTTTTTTTTTCTTCCCTAAAACCCTGTCTCATAAACATCTGGCTCTCACAAGTTGTGACAATGTCTTCCATATGTGGTTTCCAAAGTGAACTGTGCAGAGGAACTGTCATTGTCTCACCATCCACAAACGGGTAGACAAGGACACAGAGCCGTGTCGCGCATGCATCCAGCCATGCCATGACAGCAGGCACTTCAGGACATTCCTCATAATCATGATTATGGTGACCCACAGGCCTGTGCCCACCAGGACACCTCCAACTATCCTCTGGCTGTCTGTGGACATATATTGACTGTGGAAGGTGAAAGAGAGACAAAGGGGGAGAAGTTAAATGGTGTTCAAGGTAACAACACAGGTCCTTTTTTTTTCAAGCTTGACAAAGCATTATGCGAGTGTGTACTACAACAATATAATGGAAATATTTGGACAATTAATCATTTAGTGACTGCCAGTCTTGGCCTAGTCCAGTCAACAAAGTCAGATTAGATTAATGTCATTTATCCTGACAAGATCAATAAAGACATATTAAAAACAAACACACATCGTGATCAAATTCAATCTACGGTCAATGTTAAAGTCCATGAAACAATATAACACAACAGATGTTCTAACATTAAGCTAAATACTCTTGTACTGGGACATTTTAGACTGAAGAATAACCTTAAAAAAGCTGCCATAAATGTCCTTGACTGCAGGGAAAATCCCCAGGCTTTTTGATAAGAAGGTTTAGTGTTTGCACAATATCAATAAATATGATCAACATTGTAACACTGAAACAAGAACAAGAGGTTAGCGCTTGACGGGTAGAACAAAATGTGAGGTTACAATAAGCCTGGCAGAAACAATTTACGTACTTTAACCATAGCTGGAGCTGCCAGTGAAGGGGGTACTAGGGATAAAAGAATCATGCGTTGTCTCATAAATACCTGAGACACGTTGAAAATTGTTCCCTGAATGCAACTCATCCCACAGTCATTGCTATGGATTTAAGATGATGTGTCATTTTCATGTGTGGGATTAGTCATCATAGTCAATTTCTGCCTTACCTTTTATTTTTTCTTAGAGAGAAACAAAACAAGAACAACAAATCGCGATAAGAGCTACTAACCTAATAGGTACGTGTTGGCCAAGCTTGGCAATCAAACCAAGAGAGGGATCCAGTTGATTATATTTATTGTAGGACATGTAGGACACAACCACTACCATGAAGCCAGCAGGACTTCCTGGGTATACACCAGTCAACATTCCATTCTGTGTGAAAGGTAATGGAGAATTACAAAGGTCACCTGTGTCACTGAGGACACCGAGCACAAAAGGAGAATACAACCTATATGAACACTAATAGCATAACATATTGTTTCAGTTCTGCTGGATTAGAATGTGAAAATTCAATAAGTATGTCATCATCACAACAAAAGAGAGGACGTGTGAAAATGCTAGCAGGTGCTTGGGTTCGAGTGACTCAGGATGAATGTGCGTAAAAAGATAAACTGGGTCAAAGTCTGTAACACATAGAACAAACAGGAACATTACTGGTGCTGTTGATGGGTATGGGTGACCTTCTAGACTGCACAAGTTAAGGGAATTCATCATCACACACGCATATTTACTGTATTGCAAAATAGAAAAACAAGCACTGCACGGGCCCTTACAAAGATTTTAGTTTAGTTTAAAGTTGCATAATACTAAATGTAGACACCATTTGAATACCAGTCTCTAAAGGTTATGTCAAAGAGTCTCAACATTTCCCTACGTACTACACAACAACCCATTGTTTTTGGTCTCACTTCATATACCCAGAACCTCTCACCTTGAAGCGAATGAACCTTTTCTTCCAGGAGTGGAGGCCAGAGAGGTAGATTTGGCGTAGAGCCTCGTGACATAGCTGTAGGTCAATGCCGTCAGGAGTGACGGTGAACTGAAAGGCCACCGCCTGGTGAGCTTCTGCCATGGTGGCTACTACAGCACAGGGTCACTGAGGGGAACAAAAGCACAAGAGAATAAGGGTTTCGCCATAAAGGTAAATCAAATCAGCATTAATAGCCTCCTATCTACATTTTTATTCTCCTTCACTTTTGAAGGTGAATAATATCATTGATAAATACATCACAGTGTTAACTATGTATAATGGCTGTTTCCTGACAAGTAAGTGAGACTATAAAATGCTTGTTGTAAAGTTGCAATGGGGCAGAGTCTACATTGCCTTACACAAATGCATGCTTACTCAAGACGTTCTGTGTTCACGTCGACAAGTAAAGTTGCTATAGCACTGGCTGTAAAAAATCCTTCTTAATTCTATATTCATTTTCTTAGCTTTTGTAAACCGTCACTGGTTTCAAGGCCCAATTTATATGGTCTTGTGTTACATATTTTCATCTCCTTGGGTCCAACTTTACTTGATTCTCTTGTGTCTAAAGGACCATCTGACTGAGATTTTTTTTTTTTTTTTCCCCAGTCAAGCGCACAACGTGTAGCACAATCATTTGACTGTTCCAGTGACCTATCTGTTGTCTGTGTCTTTTCTAAGAAGCTGTCATGTGAGGCAGCAGTGACACTAAAAGGTATTCATAATAAAACAAAGATAATTAAAAGCATTCTTTCGTCGCTACTTGGTAATAACTTAATTAAGTGAATCAATGTTTGTTTAAATGATACACTACGTATAACTATTTGAATAGTAGTAATGCTAAACCACATTTACCATTAGGTACAAGCTGCATATTCTTTTTAGGGAGACTCAGTAATAAAGAGATGGTTTCCATAAAAGTATTGTGATGTGCCTGTTTTTTCATTTTTTTGCCGTAAGGTGACACCAAAGATGATGCACTGCGAGGAGGCTGAATTGTATTGCTGTTGCTTGACTTTGAACGAGTTAAACAGGTGTGACCAGCTAGTCTGCAAATTAAGTTTGACAATGTTAATTAGGTAAATATAACAGCTCATAGAATGCATGCAGAAACAATAATCAACGGATGCTTTCCTTCATAATTCATGTGAAACCTGATTTTTTTTTTTCATTTTAGGAGAACCACAAACATTGCTTTTGTTTATTATTGCTCCATTTAAGCCTTAAAATGAATCCAAATGCCAAATGCTAGGGGAAACCTATAGCATGTCAACTACCAAAGCCAGATGAAATTGACTATGGCGTTGAAAGGGACCTGCTGTCCCGCGTTGCCTTCAGAGGCTGTCGGAAATATGACCACCATGCGATCCTTGTTCGATTTAACCGAATAACATTGAAGACCAGAGGCCAACTAAATACGCAATGCTCGTTTTACAATATCAATTGGCATTTTCTGGTATTGCTTCTCCTCTGTTGTGTGCTCACATGCTTGAGCTACTTAGCTACAGCAACGTTTCCGCTGAAAAAGCTACTCCTACAAAGCGCTGCCTTTTCTTTTGCTGGGTCCATTTTTATTGCATTCAACCAAGTACTCTAAAAGCAGCACACGTCGTTTTGGCGTTTTCGGTCCTCGGAAGGAGCCGCATCTACTGTGCAGGGTGTCTGTCTCAGCAACCAGTCCCTTCCCCCAGCTACTTTCCAACATCACATGATCCACCCTGCGCTGCAGAAACTAGGGGAAAGGTCGCAGCGCCGCGCCGCTTAGAAACCGTGGTAAACCTGCCTGCATAGTATTCAAACATGCAATCTATCCACCGTGGTTGAAACAGAGCCGCCTAAAACACCTCGTCTGACGAGAACATCATATGATCGCCGTCTTGATTATATTGTATAGTTTTAGCCTTATTCCTTTTACCAAGAAACTGCAAAAAAAAAAAAAAAACAAGCTTGACGTTGACCGCACAGCTTTACCCGCGTAGTTTTCACGCACAAAACATACATATATGCAGTGGGAAATCTAATTAACAAAACATGACATTATCACACACCAAAAAAAAAAAAAAAAAACCCAACAAAACACACATATTTAGCCCCGCACAGATATGCTCGACATATGTAGGTTAAATGTGTTGGGTTGTATCAGGTGTCCTGCCCCACGTGGTCTGTGTGAAATGAGGTCATTTGTGTGCACCCACCACCCACCCACCCCCGGGGTCAATAAGCGACTTTCTACTTATTTATGAAAAATAATAATAATAACCAGTGGCCACAGCCGCGTGTAAATAAACAGCGTGTAGTACTCTGCTTTTATGACGCTCATATAAAAAGGACGCCGCGGCACACCGGCTTTTACTGACCTTCACAAACAGGTGACAACTCGCACAACTACCTTCACCCGGTTTCTATTCTTGTGTTATTACATATCACGCGAACGACGCCAGAAACGGACGCGCTGTAGTGCTAGTTACTGCGGAATAATAGAGACAGGCGAAGGTATTGTAATACAGCAGTCCGGCATTTGTCAGTGAATGACCTCTACTTGGACTTTTGCCTATATTGTGAACAAACGCAGAGGCGCTAATCAGGAGCTAGTCGAGTCCCTGCCAACACCGAACTGCAGTAAAAGCACGAGCACGTTCAGAAAACGTATCGCACGCGCAGGGCTCCTCGGCTCGCGATTTTAGAACGCGACGTTAAAGCCCACGCGTGCTTGTTTTTTTTTTTTTTAACGTTTTGTTCATTTTGCATGTCACAGGCCAAGATGCCGGTAAACTTGATTTTCTCACTGTTGTACAAGGCCGAACAGGCACACGGCGCAGCCCGGTTATGTCAGTGTGGACGCCGAAGAAACGCGACACACAGACATACTGTACGTGAAATAGAAAACAGAAAGAGAGAGAGAGAGAGGAAAAAAACAAACAAAAATAAAACCGAAAGCGTCCATAGGCTTCTGTCTACGTTTTAGCTGGTCGACTTTCCAGAACCCCTGCAGCCATATTTGCACAGCTGCTTTCAAAACTACATCGAAAGAGTCAAGACAGCGTCGAGACATGCACCGGGAAAAAAGAAAGAAGAAAGAGCTCGATGTGTCACTCACCGACCCTTCCTATACGTGTGAGAAAGAAGAGCTTTCTGTTGTGGTGAGGATGTGACACGGCTTGGCTGTCGGCGGGGACTGCTGGACGTGCAGCATGAATGGGACCACAGACTTGTATACACAGCCTGCCCCCTTTTTCTACGTCACGTCGATGGTTTGGGTTCATCCACAGGAAAAAAAAAAAGTACACGTCACCAACGAAACAGCGCCCCCTAAGGGACGCTCGTGTTACAGCTGTAGTTGAGGTTTTCTGAGGATAGAAAGTAACCTATGGAAAAAAAAAAAAAAAAAAAAAAACCCGCAAAGGGCATCACCAACGACTAGACAAGTCAGTGGTGGGAAGTACTTGTACTTTACTTGAGTATTTGAGTTTTATGCAACTTTATACTCCTACTCCACTACACCTCAGAGGCAAATGTTGTACTTTTTAACTCCACTGTATTTGTCGGACAGGTTTAGTTACTTTTCAGGTGACAATTTTTCATCCCCTTCTCGTCCAGTGAAAAAAAAAAAAAAAAAGTATCTCCAAATGTGTAATAATAATAATAATAATAATAATAATAAAATAATAATAATACACATTCCAGCTATATTTACTGTATAAAACTAGCAGCATAAACAACACAAAGTATTCAGAGTACACAAATATTCAACATCAGTCACGCATAAAACACACACAAACACATACACAATACCCATCACGTATATAACACACAATATTACAACCCCAAATCAGAAAAAGTTGTGAGGGTATGTAACTTAAAATTAAAACAGCGATTAGCAAACTATCTTTGACCTATATTACACTGAAAACAAAACAACAGGACTTTATTTGATATTTCACCTCATGAAATTTTAGTTTTTATTTGAAATAAACTTTTTAAAATTTTGATTCTTGCAGCATATTCCAAAAAAAAGCAAGTGATGAAGCATTTCAGGTGTAATTTTGTCCCATTCTTCCTGCACACAAGTCTGAAGGTGCAGCAACGGAGTCTGCGTTGCTGCATTTTACGTTTCAAAATGCGACACACATTCTCTATTGGAGACGTGTGCATCCATATCGTCCCAGGTTTTCCTGATTCTCAAATTAAATACATTTTTAAAAACCCTCTTAGTCACATTGTCAGAAAACTGAAAAAAAAAAGGCCTGTTATCTGAGCTCATGAAAAGCGTTTTCTTTTTAGATATATGTGGTTCTTAGTGATGCTACAAACATATAAAGCAGTAAAACACAATATACATATTAATGTAGTTAAGGTTTTTGAAATTGTATTTTTTACATAAAGGTACATTTTTACTTCACTATTCGTACTCCAGATATAAAACATCATTTTATGTAATAACTGCTTAGCCATTAAAACCACATGATAAAAAATACCCCTTACACTTTGCCCACAGCGTTAGGTGCATCTGCCCCTGAAAATGTCTATGATGACAGTCAAATTGCTTGGGTGCCAGTAAATCACGCACTAATATATTTACCCCTGACTACTTTAAAATCTCTACACTGGTTATCTGTTGTATTGAGATTGAATTTAACTTTATTAATCCCCTAATGGAAATCCAATTGTCCATTAGCTCAAAGAAAATAAACTACAACAAGTAATTACTACATAATAGTCATAGCAGTAAGTAGAATATACACAGAAAGTCAAGTCAAGTTAAAGCTGCCATTCACTAAGGTGTTGTACAGTCTGATGGCAGCGAGGACGAAGGATCCTCTGTAGTATTCGCTGATTTTGCATACATTTTAAAAGCATTTTATTAGTTTATAAAGCGCTATATGCCTAGTTTGCACCGTTGCCCCTGCACTAATCCTCCAGCTATCCTGTCTTTTCGATTTTCCAAAAAAAACAAAACAAAAACATTTGGTTTTGCTGCTTTCAGCCATTACGCTCCAAGCCACTGGAACAGGCTATTGAAACTATTGATATTTTTAAAAATATATACTAAAAACGCATCTATTCAGTCTGGCTTTTATGCAGTGTTTTATAATTTTACGGGTTTTAGTATTTAATGACACTTATATTATTTTGTTTCATTAACATTTTACTGTTCCGCTATGGTCTATTTACTCTGTGTAATGTGTCAAACGTGTATTTTGCTTTTGTTGCTCGTTTTGCCAGCACTTTGACCTGTAGGTTTACATCTTATCCAACAGAGGGCGCAAGACACCAGTTTTCCACGAGAGAGACCATTTATCCATTAATTCGTTGGCGACAGCCTTTTGAAGTTTAATAAAACACACATCAAAGCATATTATCTAAAAATAACGCGCAAGTTTTTGCTAGTTCAAACTTAATTTAACTGTTAGCATTGTGGTCATCGGCTAAGTAGCAAAAAAAAAAACACAGCTTAATAAAACTAGACGAAACAAGGAGGAAGACGTCAATTCGCGTACTGGTTGAGTTTCAGTTTGCAAACTACACAAAAATGGCCTCGGCTCGTTAATTTACCTCGTAAAAGGTCTCTACGCGTAACTTTTTTTTAACGTTTTTTTTTTTAACGTTTTTTTTAACGTCCTCCATGTTTAACTTTCGCTCGCGTCGCCTCTCGCTGCTCGTGCGCGTGCGTCGTGCTGTCACCGACGCACCGCCCGCTCAGACAGCTGCAGGCAGACCGCGGCATGTGGAGCACGGCCGGCGAGGACGGAGGAGGGAGGGACGGGCTGATTTAGTTCGTTTGACCAGCATCGATTTCACTGAAGCCAGTCGAGAGTCTCGGGGTGGGGTGGGGGGGGGGAAGAGAGAGACCAGTGTTCACCGCAGTTGACGCCGCGCGTGGCTCCCGCGGACAGCGAGGGAGAGACGGAGAC
>JAPQRN010000022.1:6189789-6201559 GCA_037367275.1 Coranthus polyacanthus
GGGTGGGGGGGGGGAAGAGAGAGACAAGTGTTCACCGCAGTTGACGCAGCGCTTGGCTCCCGCGGACAGCGAGGGAGAGAATGAGAATAGTGGATTTTGTTCCTAGTTGTAGGTACAGAGCAACGGAAGAAGGGAAGTCACCCCGCGAGGTAAGCAGCGACGACGGTTTGCTTCTAACCGCTGGCGTACCCTACGAGGCTTTCCTGTCTTTTAACTCTCATTATTACTAATATCAGGCACTGAAATCGCCCGGACGTGGGTGGCCACAGCAGACTCGTCGCCTGGGTCTCTGTATCTGGTCATTTTATATTTTTACAACTTGGCTTAATCCACTACGAAGCCGTAAAGGAGCAGTCCCCTCTAATTGTAACGGCGTGCGCAGATGTGATTAACGTCGTGTTTGTGCTCCCACGTGCACGTGATTAATAGACGCAAACATTTATGGTGGTTCTAATTCTTCTTCTTCTGAGAACAAATTCAATTTACCGTAAGAGTATATGGCTGGTTTACCAAACCCTCCTGCGGTGAGGACAGTGAATGAGCACTTCTCTTGGGGGAATTTCTGATTTTTCATCACTCACTGTGGGCTTCCAAAGTGTTCAGCGAAATGTAAACCCCGTGTAGGAAGAGAAACGTGTTTACGGTCAGTGACAAGTGCCTCTGTTTTTTTTTTGTTTTCTGTCCACAAACCCTGCTTCTTTGAGTTCTGTATTTGAATTACTTCATAAATAACGGGACACGAGACAAAATAGGAATCAACTCAATGTATTTGTTTCTTTTTTTAAAAAAAAGCGGCGCTGTTCATGTTGATAATGACACTAAAATTGTATCCTATGTTCTCATCCACACACACACACACACACACACACACACACACACACACACACACACACACACACACACACACACACACACACACACAGCATCCAGAAGTAGGCCAGTCACTGGTCTGTATGTCATGTCATGCCATGCGTGGTCCCCTTTGGAGGGGTAACTGGGCGTCTCGCTGGTTCCTGTATGATGGACTGAGTGGGGGAGGTTACAGACAGTCTGAGTGAAAGATCTCCAGCAGGATCCAGCTCTCATCCGCTGCCAGATGTCTGGTGCTCATTGTTTTACTGTCATCTGCTCTCCTTATTGTGGTGTTGTGTTTTAGTGTGATGTAGCCCATGTACATGTTAACGCGTTAACCCCCAATCTTTTTCCCCATTTAAAATATGCACTGCTGTTTACATTAGGATGTCAGTAGGATTTCTCAGGGTGGCACGTAAAAAGGACGTTGGACTGTATTTCTTTAAATGTGTTGGTTTATGTCTGCGTTGTTCGGGCCTATGAAGGTAAAGGAACTAAACTAAGATCTTCATCTAAGATGCTGTTTACATGAATGAATTATTTTCCGCTGACATGTAATGCACAGTAAGGCTCAGAGTGTTTTGTCTTTGTTATTGTTACTATGTTAATCCTGAAGTGTATGCATGTGTGTCACATTGTGTGTTACTTGACTGTGCTTGCGGTTTGAGGAGGAAACCCTGTATCTGAACGGTTACTGCATTTTTGGTATACTTATGTATGGTGAGCTGTGTTTGTAAAGACAGAAAAAAAGAGTATTTCTTTATCTTTTTAATTTACTTTTCTTCTCCTTTTTTGTGTCAAATGGCTTTTTTTTTTAATCTGGAAACCTTTTGATGTTAGATGTTATTGTCTACTCAAGGAAGGGCCTTAGCTTTGGGGTTTATTTGAAAAGGCAGAAGTTAGCTTCAAATTGGAGAAACGGGAGCCAAATAAACCCTTATTTGTGTATGATAGTGAATAATGACTGTCCTCTGATGTCAGCAGGACGACGAGCATGTGAGTCCTTATTTTGTTTTTGGACTGAAAATGGGCCTCTGTCAGCAGCAGCTTTTTTAAACACACTCAGAGATGGTTTGTCTGATGGCTGTCAGAATTTGGTCAGTGGTTTGCTCTGCTCATCTGTTGAAAGAAAAAGAAAAAAAAAAAAAGTAGTTTCAAAGGCAGTGACCAAAATTCTTTTGAATGTATTTTTATCTCTTAACTCTCCTCAGCGAGCAGCCTTCATTGTATTGTGTTGTGATAATATTATTTCAGTGGAGAAGCATCAATAGCCCTTTTGTCTGCCTGAATGGTGGCTTTATGATGGACGTCAAAGGCCTGATGCTGGGTGTCACAAAACGCATCAGATAGTGAAGCGAAGACAGAAGACTGAGGCTTGGTGTGTGAGTCTCATGACACGTCTTTTTAAAGGTTTGAGTCTCACATATCCATATACAGCCCATAACTTTAACTTTATATTACTAATTATTTTGTGCAGGGTCCTGGAGTCTGCATTAGCACACATTTGCTGTGAGGCAGTGGTACACTGCGTCTGCACTTATCATTAGTCTATAACGGGACTGACAGAATTGAGACAATCACACACTCGTACTCACAGTCGCACCTGTGTGCTACTTCAGTTTTCCAGTTCACCAAACCTGCATGTCTGTGGACTGTGGGAGGAAACCCTCACAGACACAGGGAGAACACAAAGCACACATCTGGACTATGCGCACACAGTATTTCAGAACTACTGTATTATCTAAATATTCACATTGCCATAATGATGATGATCTCTGCCTTCAGTGAGAATCAGCCAGAAACTGATCAGTGTATAAATCAGTCAGATCTATAATCCACACTGTGTCATTAGCGAAAAAGAGGTCAGGTCATTGTTGTAATATATTGTCACTCAGGCTGAAAAGTGCAGCCCCAATGAGGAAATGAGTGATGGGGATAATAGCCCAAATAGTTGTTTGTCTTTTGGAATTTGTATAAAGGCTAAATTGGGGCATGCTGGAATTTCCCCTCTGTGATTGTCTCAAGTTTGGATCTTTTTTTAGATGCAAATTGGTCTTAATCCAAATACTTAAAGGTGCACTATGTAACATTCCTTTGTGCTTACATGAAGTTTATGTTGTGTCTGTTTTGTGCTGGGAGCTGGTTGTTTGTTAACGTTAACAGAATTAAGTCCTAAGATAACAATAGTGCATAAACGTCACCCACTACATAGAAATCACTGTACAGGCTGTTATCATGGATGTACGCAGACAACTGAGACATTCAGGGAACGTTCTGATTTTGTTTTTACATCAATCTTTCTGAAACTTGGTACATGTATGGACTGAGTGAATATCTGTGTTGTTTCAAGTGAGGTAGTTGTTTGTGTTTGTACGGAAGTGTCAAATAAAAGAAGGAAAATAATCAATGCGATTAATGCTATATGGCCCACCCCTATATTGAACCTTTAACCTTTTTGTGTCATGCCTTCACTATGCAGCTGATCCCTTTCCATGTACCATAATCCTCTGTTTTTGTGTGCGTGAACATAACCACATCACCAGTGCTACGCGTGTTGGTGAACCTAGCTAAATTTCTGCTTAGCTTTAGACACGAGATCAGCTGACTTGCCCTGAGCAGGCATTTTTCATTTGCTAACATACTCTATGTATTCACCATCTTCAATTATTTACTCCGTTGGGCATTGTAAAAAAAAAAAACTAGTGACGTGCTGTGTGGTCCTGGGGATTATGTCGGTGTATAAGTAGTGAATATTGGGAATCATTTTGTTGTGAGCTTTATGATGCTACAAGCACTCACATCTGGGAGCAGTGGGATATGTTTTATGCAAACAGACTTAGAGTGGACTTGTAAGGATGTTTTTGAAACTCATTAGGCAGGAAACAAAGCTTAAATATAACGTGACATATTAAATAATGTTGTGTAACTGAACATGTATTTCCCATGTGCCTTTCTAAACTATCCATTATTAATGTTTTCACTTGTTCCAATATGAGTTTTGTGTGAGAGCTTTCTTCTGATTTCACTGCTGGTAGTTTTATGATTCCTTCCTTGCCAGGAAGAGGATCCATTTATGAGAATGTGGCTTTCTCAGCAGGGTCCTGTGGTTTCATGTTTATGAACACTGTTCCCTTGACATTCCTGTCCTCTTCATACCACCCTTCCAAAAAAGTGTTGCCACTCTGGGAAACAAGGCCTCTCTCTGGCCTGCCTGCCACTCCTGCATGTAAAACTCTGTGCAATCATTGTTATATTTAGACCCCCCCCCCCAAGGTAATGCAGAGGCGGCAGTGAGGACCAGAGACTGTTCTCAGGCCGGGTCAGATGCAGGGTGAGATGATATAGAGCCCCCTTCCTCAAACTCCAGCTTGTTATTTCCTCTGTTAAGGTGGGGAAAAGGTCAGGTAGTTTCGGACGGTGACTCCTGTTGGTTATTCTCTCTTATTTCTTCATTCTGTGCTCCGTGAAAAACTATAAGGTCGAGTGACAATACAGTGGAACAGGACAGAAACCCCCTTAGGGACAACAAGCTATTCTGAGCTTTTTTTCCCCCAGTCCCTGTGCTCTGGATGTTTTGCCCTGGGGTCACACAGTCTCTGTGTTGCTGCTATTTTCTATGCATAAACACAAACACTACAAAAGAAACTAGAGGAAGAGAGAGGCTCAAACAGTAAGAAAGACAAGGAATTTCTTGAGAAGAGGAGACTTTGTGACTGGCCTTCAAACGCTCCAGCAGCTATATTCTGCCAATGGCCAAATTTGGTATCATTCTGCTCCTTATTTTTCAGTTGATACGGCATATACGTTTGCCTCAACCGAGCTAAGAGTAGATTAGGTTTACACACCCCTGTCATGTTTTGTTGCGAGTCATTCACTACTATGTCTCTAAGTCGTAAAAGGAAGCACTGGGCGAAGAGGAAACAATTGGCCATTGTCTGTGCACTGTCACACCTGCAAAACACATGTTTGGTAATGTGGGGCTTTGACATTTCATCATTGTGATGCCTCTGGAGGGCAGAAAGCTATTGAACCACCTGGATTGGACCTTAAAAGTAATTTTTTTCATTAAGTGCAACATGTCTGAAGATGGCAAACAAGATAAAGCTTTGTAGCGTGGCTTGTTTCTATACCAGTTATGTGTAATTGTAATAATAACTAATGTACTGGATCACTGCGGCTCAAGAGTAGAGCGCCGAGTATACTGTATCTTCCAGTTCCATCTGGATTCCATACCACTCTCTTAAAGAAAGACACGGCTGTCTACCATTCCATACCAGCCTTCTTCGATTTCCTGTGCTGTTACTTTGTAATATTCCTAGTCTGCAAGGGTGTCTTTTTCATAACATGTCTGTTTTCAAATCTGTGTTAGGTTGAGACAGAATGAACAGAAGCTCTGCCGAGGTTGACTTCAAATGGAACATTTCTTGTCAACACGGTCGCTTCTTGAAAAGAAAATAAGGAAATTCTGGACTGTAACAGGTAGTTTCTTCATCCCTCTGAGACTTACAGTGCTTCCATTTCTGTTTCTCTCTGTTTTCTTTTATTTTCTCTTTCTTTTGGACACAACACGGTCACATGAACCCACTGTGTGTCTGACACCCATTAAAATCTGGAGCTCTGTAGCCATCTGGGATTTCTTCATGTGGAAATTAGAGCCATGTGGTTGCTTGTTAACGTCTTTCCTTTTCGGAACTGGAGTGATACGCCTATTCTCCACAATCACCATCCAGTGTTAAAGGTCATGTAATTACAGGGATAATAACATAGACTCTATTGCAGGACAGTTTGGAAGTCGTGGAAATAATGACAGTCATTAAAACGAACTAATTCATACTTTAGTTCTAATATTTACCAACTTGTGAAAGACTATTATTAATGTGAATAATGTTCATTTTTAAATCTGTAAGAAAGAAGGCTTGTTTTAGGAATTCGTTATTTAGTTAAAGCTGGTATTTTCGCTTGCCTCTGGCACTTGGTGGGTGGTAATTCCACACACTAGGGTTAAGTCATATAAGCTTGTGGTAGACTGGTAATGGTTTATAATATCAAGTGATTATAGAAGACACACATGTACAACAGGTGAGGCTTGGTGTGGGAGTGTGCTCTGTGGTTATCCAGGTTGAATGAACATGTAGCCGGAGTTTGTCTGACTGCAGAGCCAGATTGTCCCTTGGCTGACCGTGGAGCATTGACTAATCATGCAGTGGCAAAGGCAGCTAAACATCTGTTGCCTTCTCCTTCATCACACTATCACAATTTGGGAAGAGGGTAGAAAGATTTGACCGGATAGAGCGCAGTATTGGACCTGCAGTATCTGGCCCGTTGGGGTTTCAGTGCAGCTACTAGAGAAAAATTCAAATTAACACAAAACCTCTGCACTTCATTCTGGAGTTTAAACTTTCCACACCCTGAATTAGTTTCACTGAATGGTTTCAGATCCCACGTGTGTTTTCCCACACGTACATACACACCCCCTTATCTAGCCAAAACTATCAGTCCACTGTAGCTCACAGTCAGAATTTCCAGTGTCCCACAGTAGGTGACTGCTGCCAGACGTCTTCTAATCTCAGGCTGTCATTCTGACTCCACTCTAGGGTAATCCTCTGGTTTAAATCTGCTACTCAGATTAAGATTGTATATTTAATAGAGAGACGATCATAGATAAAGTATAACTTTGTAGAAAGCAGTGTTAAGGTGACACAAATGTAAACAAAACAGGATGTTAAATTTCATAAAAGCAGGGATAATACCAGCGAGTCACATTTTTCTAATTTTGTTTATTTAACCATTTGGGGTTAAATCCAAAGATCATCCTGTAGCTTCACTATGCAGTCTCTGTTATACTCATCCTAATATTTCCATCCCTTGAAAGAGGATGGAGGATATAGTCATATCAGGGACAAGCACAGTAAGAGGAGGCACATTATGGCGGGAGATTTTGGCGATAAATCAATGGGAGACGTTTTGACTGCTGCATCCCTGCTTAAAACCTTGTAATTAGCCAGATGTGATTCAGAATGTTCTGCAAGCTGTTTGTGGCTACAACTGTGCAACTGAGCGCTTATATACGCATGCTAGATTTAGAGTGCGATGTCATAACAGGAAATGATGTCAACTCAGCCCCAGGCTCAAAGTCTTTGCAACCATGTCGTCAAAATGTAGCCGTAGAGGGAAAGGGTTTTCTCACTGCAGTTATTTCAGCCTCTTCAAATATCTATAAATCATAAATCTCATAGCTGTCTGAAGTGGTTCACCTACCAGTTTCTCACTACCTCCACTTGACTACACCTACATTTGGAAAGATTTGTAAAAAGATTTGTGTTATTTATTTGTCTCTCTGAGGTGTGAAGAGTGTCTCACCACTGAACTTCCTCATTTTACTAAAGTTTCTCTCTTTTTCTCTGCCTTGGTTTCATGCTCATATATTCCCACTAATTACACATTCTATATATAGTAGGAATGCGTAATTAGGTGTGAAGGTTAACTGTTTGCGTGATCTCTCTCCCACCCTGTGACCTCTGCAGCTTACTCACTGCTTACACCCTGATCCTCACCACAAACAGCCACCTTTCCAGCCTCCACTTGGAAACACCCACTTACAGTAGCCTCCTTTGAACTAATGAAGTACAAGATGTAATGCTTTTGACAGAATGCCCATTGAGGGAGGGCCTCATCCATGTTGGTGACTCACAAGCAAAATACCACTAGTGTTAATGTGAAGTGACCACCCTGTGGTATTACTCATGTATTTCTTGCTGACTAAAAATACCAAGTCTGGATAATTTGAGGGTTTTGTCCGTAAAAGGGTTTTTTTTTCGCTTGGAGGACGACATGTTTTGTTGTCCCACACTCTTTTTATTTTGCTGTTCTCATTGAACCTGTTGTTGAAGGAGTGGTGGTCACTGGTTTCCTTTTCTTCCTGGCCACTACACAATACTATCAGCAGTCTGGAGACTCAACACAGGAAGTAAGCAGCGGGAACCTGAAGATGAAGCGTAACGGAAACTAATATACTTAGTGGACATTGATTTAAAAACAGCTCAATGTCCTCATGGAGGTAAATAAGGATACTTTTATTGTTCAATTTCAAGCTTTACTGCTGGAAATATTAGAATGATTTTACTTTTAAAGAAGTGAAGAACAAAATCAAGCTTTATGTTCATTATTTCTTACATCTTTGTAAAGTGAGGACAGACTGCTTCTCCAGATCCTATTTTTATAAGGCTTAGGGTCAGGACCTAAAATGGGTCACGGAGCTGTTTTTACTGGGTCGCCACTTGACACTGAAATACATAACAACAATATGATATGTGGATTTATTTTGTAAACGTTGAACAAGATGAAAAGGACATACAAAAGAGTCTTTCAGACATGGTGTTTTGACGACAGTAAAGTCAGTGAGTCGTGCCTTTGTTCGTGTACATTAGCATTTGAATTTCCTTGTGTGTTTGGTAGTTGGTGATGGTGAGTTGCTGCCCTGCTTGTTAGAAAAGTGCATTTATTCAACATTGTTTTGACGATGGAAGAGTCTTTAAAAATGTAGACATTATGGCAATTCATGATGAAATTTTGGGCCCAGAGCAAACGTAACATTTTACCTTTTGGGTCTCGAGCTGATAAAGTTTGGGAGCCACTGGTATAAGGCGAAGTCAGAACCACTCTCAGCTGTCCAGAAGAATATGCTGATGCCACGAAAAAACCTGCACTCATAGCACATAGCATGACCTGAGGTGGGTGAGAAAGGGAAAAGTGTTTAAGAAAGCATAGAAGTCCATTTGCTCAGTTTCTTGTTTCACCGGCCACCTGTTTAGACCAGAGGGTCATCTGTTATGATCATGGAGGAGACTGGATGCTGTGGCTGTAGAAGTAAAACAAAGAATGATATGAAATGAAAGAACACATTAATACTAACGCTTTTAATGCTTTTAAGTGCGAACAAATATACCCAGAAATGTGATTATCTTGGTATGTGATTCCCTATGACATACTCCCTTAACTTGCATTTCACCCGCTATTTCAAGTGTCCGTGTAGGGAAAAGTTAAAGGGTGTTTGTGCGAGGTGGCAGGTGCCGTCACACCTGTTGCTCCGAGGCATGCCAGACGAACATACTGCCTGAGGCCTCAGCTGCCTGCCCATGCTGTGAAGCAGCAGTGAAAGTATTCTTAGTGCATCACATTTGTAGGGTTTTTATCAACAAAAACAAAAAAGTCTGCTTTTTTGTGTCACAGTATGATTTCAAAGGTTGTAGCTTGCCTTGCAAAAGCTATTTATTCTTATTATATCATTTTTCGTTTTTTTAATTTTATTTTTAATTTTATTTTCTTTGAACTACAATTTACCTAAAATGACATTTTCTCGTTTTCTCTCTGCTTCAAGAATTTTAACTTTCATTTTAATTTTCTCAGTGTGGGCATCTGTCCCATGACCATTTTTAAAGGAGCAGCATAACAAAGGCTTTCTTGTCTAATGTGTTGCCTAAAATATACACCAGATAGAAATGCACTAGTGCTTAACTTTAATGCAATAAAGCCAACACTAGTTTCAGAGTGTTCTTTTATATCTGTTGCTTTTATTTCCTTTCATCCGCCGTGCGTGCTATGCATAGCAGTCACATTCTCTGCATATCCTAACATCATTTGGAGACGCTGATCTGGCAGACAAGTGGTGAAGCTGTTATGTTCACGCCACTGTTGAGCTCAGACAACTGCTAAACAGCTGATCCATGCCAAACACATCAGGCCAGGGAAGGCTAGAAGCAGGCTTAGAGGAGCAGACTGGGGTCATGTAGAGGTTGTACTGTGGGAGGGAGAGATGGGATGAGGCTCCTGGGGAATTTGAGTCCCTGTTTCCTACAAATGTAACCCACTGGGAGCATGAAGCAGTCCTACTGTATGCTGGTTGGTTTGATTTGAGCAGAAATAATTTCCCATACTGAATTTACCTTGTTATAACAGACTTGTAATAATAACTTGTTAATGTAAATATTCTGTCGGATCGATACAGTTCACTCTGATTGCCATCAACAGTGTTTTTGTCTTTTGTCTGATTCTTTCCAGATTTTGTCATGAAGAAGGACATAGACACATTGATAGCAGAGGAACGTGCTGAAATCATCTTGAAATATGACAAGGTAACGACATATGTAAGAATAGCATGTCCCAACATATATTTATACACGTGGGTAGTGCACCACAGTGACTAAAAATGTTGAACAAATAGATTCTAGTACTACCTAAAATTATAACTCAAAGAAGGATAGCACAGGTGCATTGTAGCAAACTAGTTTTGAGGTCCTGAGTGCTGCCTGCCATGCAAAACAGATTTGTTACCATCAGTCCGTGGAAATAGGATTACAAGGAAGAATCAATGAATGACGCTCTGATTGACCGCTTGCGTATTTACAAATTAGGGTTAAAACACTTTTGAGGACACCCTTTAAAGGGACAACGGCATGTGAAAGAGTAGATCTAAAACTTCAGCCCAGCCTGTCTAACAGGTTTAAGGTCCAATAAAGTAACGCAAATCCCCTTTTTCATCATTGGTTCTGTCTATGAAACTCGTGACAAAAGTTTTCTTAACCTGGCATGCATTTGTACTTCATTTTAAAATTTCCCTGGGAGGCTAAGTTTATCTGACTGTTATTCATCAGGTCACATTTTTTTGTTTTAGTGTTTGTTTTTAGCTCTGAAAAGCATCTGTTTAAGTCCTTTTTTAGGTTTTTCTCTGTATACAGTTTATCCTAATGTGGTTTATGGTATGTGTGTGTTTCAGGGCAGACAGGAGGGTGTCAGCATTGACCCGTGGGAGGATGCAGACTACAGCATCTATAAGGTCACTGACCGCTTTGGCTTCTTGCAGTAAGTTACCCAACTTTAAGTTGTGACAGCTTCCTTATAGTGGTTTCCTGGGGAACACCATCATTTGTACCTAAATTATTTCTGTCCCACTTCCTCTATTTTTCTATAGCTCAATCTTTTCTTACCATCCTCCCATACATAAGTCTTTTAAACCTAAATTTAGTTTGTGGTCTGATCTTTGATATGTATGTTGTGTTTCTGCTCCAGCGAGGAGGAGCTGCCAACACCCAGTGCGCTTGAAGAGAAGGTATGATCCTTTCCTCTTCTTCTTTGTATCTTTTTTTTTTTTTTACATTACATGTCACATATGCAGATCACCACATCTCATCCTTTCTTCTCTTCAGCAAAAGCAGCAGGAGATAGAGAGGGTGGAGAAATGGCTGAAGATGGTGAAAAACTGGGACAAGTATAGGAACAGTGAAAAGGTGTGTTGTTGTTGTTCACATATTTAGGAATTCACACACCCGCACACTAGCATACTGTGTCAATTTAGCCCTTGTTTCCCTTTTTTCTACTCAACCCTGTGATGTATCATTTCCGTGTCTGTTAATAATCTATTTTCCATTCCTCTTTCGACCACAGTGTATTCCCTAATCCCTCTTCTCCTCTCTCCAGTCTAGACAGTTAAAGCAAGTAACATAAGTGCTTTAGATGAGTCGCTGTCAGTCAAAAGAGTTAGCAAGGCTACAGTGCATAATGAAGCCTCTTTCCCTTTTGTGTGTCCTTGCGTCTAAAGACCACATATTCATGTTTCTGTTCTTATGTCTTTGTGTGTTTCAGTTGTTGAAGCGTGTGCATAAAGGCATCCCACTTCAGCTGAGAGGCCAGGCCTGGGCTCTGCTTTTGGACATAGAGAAAGTAAAACAAGACAACCAGGGAAAATATGAGGTACAGTATGACTCCTTTTTTAAAAAAAAAATAAAATAAAATAAATAAAAATAAAAAAATACTGTGAAAGGCCAACGAGTTATTTTTTTGTCTTTTTTTTTTTCTGTCTTCCAGAAAATGAAGCAACAGGCTCGTAATTTCTCAACAGAGATCAAACAGATTGACTTAGATG
>JAPQRN010000022.1:6214699-6256485 GCA_037367275.1 Coranthus polyacanthus
AAATACTGACATCACAGTGGCACACAACTGTTTGTCGTCAAACTGTGAATCCCTTCTCACAAGTTTATGTCAGAGGTCAGCCTTACCTTCATACTGGACAGGGATATTACCAATTAATTTCAGGAGATCTTTTTGGGTGCTGTCACTGAATGCTGAAATTGACAACATAAGCAGTCAATTCTCTGCAAGAATCGGATGTGATCACAACATAGAGGTTTGTGTTTTCCATTGTAAAACTCACTGTATGTGCCTGTGACTGGTTTCATCCCAGGGTAGATGCGATAGATTTTCTGGAGCTCCTCAATGGCAACATCGTGGAATTTGTACTGATATCAGGGGAAAAATGACTCGTTTTGCTTGATACATCTTTGTGAAATGTTTATTACTATGTGGCTGGGCACATCTGTATCAGATTTCATTTAACTTAGACAGAAATAAACAATGCCTGACAGTTTTCTCATATTCTCAAAATTTCAGGAATTCAGCAGATCATTCAGTATTATCTGCTGCATCACATAACATACACACATAGGGGCTGGTCTCTACAATTACCCAGCTTTGTTGGAACATGTTTTGTTGAATAGGCTTCCTGGCTCTACGTCTTTGACAGCACACAAGTTTAGCTCAAGGCACTGATTTTGTTCTGCTTTGTCGAGGTAGACTGGACTTGCTATCAACTTAGCGGGGAAATATACTTATTAGAGTTTTGTATACGTCTTGCATAATATTTAGGTGTTACTCACATTTTCCATTATACAATGACTAACTGAGCAGGTTCAACCAGTTGGAGACTGACAGCAGCTAGCTAACTGACACACTAGCCCCCTAAGCTAGCCAGTATTGTAAACTACATAACCATCACTGAAATTAGACTTATTGACTGAACATTTGGTAAATAACTAACCTTGGAAAGGATCCACTGTATTTTCTCCGAACTGAGGTCCATCTATTAAACTACAACAAATAAATCTAGTTTTTTCTGCCGGCTTCTTCTTGAGGTCTTGTGTTCTTTCAGCTATTTAAAGAAACTTCCGCAAACTTTCAAGAGTAGCTAGCGACAAACCCCGCCCACTAGGGAAAGCCAAGTACGGCAAGCCAGTTGAGGAAAAAGTGCTCAAAGACGAAATACATGATTCCATGCACTGAAACGAGGCCCATCTGTTGCTCTATACCACAGGACTCACAAACATAAAGAGGCGTGATGTACAAAACTAGTCCTTAAAAAGCAAATTAAACAGTTTGAAGATAAAAAAAAGTATTCTACACAATACTCAAGTCTTTGAGAACCAATATACCACAGAATTTCTACATAAAACGTTTGTTGTTGAATCCAGGTTCTATGCATATAGTCAATATTGGCATTCTGCGAGTATATATATATATATGCATGGAAAATTACAGTACTAGACAATTAAATAAAAGTCCATAAGCAATCACTTCTGTCAAATCTTTTTTTTTTTTAAATAGAATCACACAATACACCAAGTGGTAATGTTTTTGCATAATTCAAATTACTTTACAATCAACAATTATTTGAAAAATATCCAACAACTCCAGCGCAAAAATAGAATGTCATTAGCACTTGACATTGTATGCCATTGTTAGTCTAAAAATCACACTCTTTGATATTTATACTACTTCTGTTTGCAGATCAGTTCCTTTTAGAAATTGAGACTGTTGATAATAAACCCTGCACTCAGTGGGGGAAATAAATAACAGGGGAAATTTGACAACTTTGAGCGTATACTAGAGGCCTAAGGCCTGAATGATTTGTGCATATCTGGTGGTCTTTCACTAAAAATTATTTTCCTCTTGTGCCAATGTCCAGTGTCACCCCACCTAATTTATGTTTCAGCACAGGAAGGGAAGCAGAAAATAAGCGACAAAGGTCAAAGTGAACACAGTCACTGGGCTTCAAGTGTTAAGATGACAAATCCACTGTTTCATCTGTCAGGAGACGATGGACTTTTAGTTAGTTTTTTTCCTTTTGGCATTTTTCTTTTTCAGTTCCTCTTCCTCTCTTCTTTCCTCCTCTAGATCTTCTTGCACAGCCATTCTCAAGCTAATGAAGGGAATCACATAGATACAAAATAGATTACATTACCGACAGAAAGTAAATGCAGCAGGTGATGTGAGGAAAAAAAAAACAAAACATTATATGACTGTGAGGTTTGTCTTCTTACCTCCTGGCCTCTTCTTTCTGTAGATCTCGCCAGCTGCTTTCCATGAATTTAAGTGCATAGTCACTCTCATCTCTGTATCTGAGGAGGTTAAGGGCATATGACGTATTAGCATGTAGAGGTTAGTTTAGAACACGGTGAAATGCCTTATAACGAGAATGTACGCAGATGCAGTGCTTACTTGTTTCGATCATAGCCAAAGATTTCCTTAATGTGCCTGGAAATTTCTTCTTGCTCGTCGCCTCCATCGTCAATAAAATCATCCATTTCTGAGTCACAGTCTTCTTCCTCCTCATATTTCCTCTTGTATGCAGAGGTGATAGGTGGCAACATTGTACCTGGATAATAAGTACAGGAACTCAGTGTTAATGTGCTGGATATAGATTATTCTGGTGTTGAACTCCGATATTAATATCTACTTTAAGTAACATGCAACATAAATATCTGGTTTAAACAGTTGATTTCCTTCTACAAGGTTAATAACACTAAAATAACAATCTGTTTGTGTTTTCACAAAGGCTCACACTCTGACAAAGACTGCAGAGTGTTGCTGACACGTTTGATTTAGTTGGATAAACAAACCCTATGCCCTGCAGTACTGACAATGTTGTTCTCAGCCATTTGCGAAAATGTCAAAAGCCGTTTATGCTACACATATTAAACTGCATGGATTGTTGTATTCTGTTTATTGTAATGTGCTGCTAATGATTTATGTGGTGCATTAAGTGCATGTATCCTTTTTACTACATACCATCTAAAACAATATACAACATGCACAAGCCGCATGCTCAGTACAGTGCAATATTTATGTGCTGTGTATAACCGTATCCTGCCACCATCTTTTGTCTGGTTCTCACCTGGTGGCCTGTTCATCGGCCTAGGTGGCATCCCTGGTCTAGGCGGCATCCCTGGTCTAGGCGGCATCCCTGGTCTAGGCGGCATCCCTGGTCTAGGCGGCATCCCTGGTCTCTGTGGCATGCCCGGCCGAGGGGGGACACCTGGTCTGGGTCCCCCAACATTCTTAGATGATATGGTTTCTGATACCACAGTGCACTTGGGTCTTCCAGGTCCTGATCCACCACTGCCAGCCGCTCGTCCAGGTACTAGTCCTCCACTACCAGGTCGTCCAGGTCCAGTTCCTGGAGGTCGGGTTCCACTACCTCCAGGGTGACCCTGTAGACCACTCCCACTGGGCCTGGGATTAGAAACACCACCAGATTTTGCCTGGAGTGTGCCTCCAGGCCTTGCCTGAGGTTGACTTGGCTTACTAACACCACCCAACGGAGATCTCATTGCTGAATTGCCATTTGGTTTTACGGCAGAATTCATTGACTGCCTTTGTGGTTCTCCTTTTCCAGACCTCTGGCCTCCAAATGTCGCTCCCTGCTTCTGCGAGGCACCCTGAATGGGCCTGGTCTGTTGAGGTTTTTGGCCTGATGTACCAGGAGGCCTGGTACCAGGAGCACCAGCAGGTCTTCCATGAAGTGATAATGAGCTTTCTTTTTTCATGGTAAGGTCACTTGAGGTGGTTGATTTGTGGCTAGCTGAAGGCTTAGGCCCCACCTGTTTACCTGAAACCTGAGAAGATGTGGCTTTGGAGGAATATTTATTGTTTATGGCACTAGAAGAACTAGACATGTTTGTCTTGGGTCTGTCTCTGTCACCATGAGACATTTTGGGTCTCTCTCTTTCCCTGTCACTGACAGAAGGTTTAGAAGAGGAGTGTCCTTTATCATTTGTAAATGGTGGATTTGGCCTCTTCCCCATACCGCTGGCCATGCTGGGCTTTTCTAACACATTCTTCTGTACTTTGCAATTTTTCTGCTCCTTCTCTAAAGTGCCTTTTCTGGAACTTGAGCTAGATTGAGACTTGCTGTCTCTTTGTCTCTCTACCTTAGGGTCTCTGTCCTTATCTAGTCTTTTTGCCTTACGCTCCAGCTCCAGTTCCCTTATCTCTTCAGCTGTGCGGAGCCTTCCCTCCTTTTTAACTACCTTAGGCTTTAGCTCAACTGGCTCAAACTGCTTCTTTTCCGCCAGTTTAAGTAAGTCTGCAAAGTTTAAGGGAGTTGCAGCAGGCTTGGGTGGACCACTAGACTTTTTAGAGGGCCTAAGACTACTACTACTACTACTACTACATCTACTACCAGTGTTTTTTTCCAGTCTCAGAGGCTCTGGCTCTGGCTCTGGCTCCTGCTCCGTCTCTGAATCGGTCTGTTCATACTCATAATTGTCCTCATCATCGTCTGGGTCAATTACATGATTCCTAAACCTTTCTGAATTCAATGATTTTTCGTCTTGCATATCTAGCTTTGATTTCCTCTTTTTGGGAACCTCTACCACTGGGATGCCATTGTAGCCTTTGAAATTGTCCTTAGTCCTGGAAGCCATGGCTCGTGCTTTTCGGTCCGACTTTAACTCAACCCTCTTGGCTATAAGTTCTTCTTTCTGTTTCTTCATACTAATTTCTGAGGGAGACACACAGTAGATATATAAAATACAATACAAATGATCAACATAGTTAAGTAGGTTAAATTCGCTGAACGTTCCTGCCTTACCTTTCTGTTTGGTCTCATGGTGTTGCTTTTTCAGGAGCGCCTGCACTGCAGCAGGATTCACACCTTTTGACCTCGGGTCTTTTTTGGGTGGCCCAGCTTGTAAACTGTATCTCTTCTGAAATAATTGCAAAATACATGTAAACACAATGCACATTTAGTGGTTATATCGAATGGTGTATTTAATATAATAAATGCATTTTTGAAATAAGTGGGTGTTGAAAGAAACTGCGCCGCATATTGAACATATAGAGTTTGCTCAATTCTCTGCTATTTTTACAGTACACATACATTTAAATAAAACACGTTATATTTGTTTTCTTGGCATTGGTATTCCAAAAAGGGTTAAAGACGCTCAGGTGTGTGAAAACGTCTTTAAAGCCTGGCGTGCAGGGTCGAGGGTTAAAGCTAGCATTTAGCTACAATATGACACACTCAGACAGATGAGCTGGCATTGAAATGTCCACTGTATTATCCATGGACTCCTATTTGTTCTAGGTTTTTTCCGTGCAAGTGGCCGTCTCTGACTTACCTGTACATTACTGACGCCCTGGTTTTGTGAAGCAATGGACAATATATTATCAAAGTCCATCATTTTGGCAGCAGGCGATGTCAGCTGGCTGTTTGAAGCAAGGGGGGACACAACTCAGACAGTACTGAGCTTAACGTCAACGTGTACCTTTACACCCACGTAGCTCGCTATTTAACGTTGTCTAAACGACACTTAGATAAGTGTAAAAGAAATCGCTGTATCAAACTCAAGCCGTGGTAATAGGAGTTGATGTAACGCTGATTTACTTCATCGGCTTACGTTAGCAGGCGCTAGCAAAGTTAGCTAACGTCACGTTTACAAACTAGCCATCCAAGAAGTAACAGCCGGAGAGACGGATTCTGCCCTCGGGTACTAATATAACACGACAAACTAAAGTCAGATCCATCAAAATGCATTTGAGTAGCGCCTACTGTAAAAACTGTGAAAACTTAGCCAAGACAAACACCGGGTTTTTTTTTTTTTTTTGTAAAGGAAAGCAGCGATAAAGACCGAAAAATTAAAGGGTTCAGAGAGTACACAAAGGAAGTGAGATGGTTTTCTTAGTTTTACTTCCGTTTTTGCAAGAACGCCGAGTTTTCCAAAACAGGCCGTACATAAATGGTATTTTGAAAATCGGAACCAAAAAAAGTGTTTCTGTAATGTCCTAAATGTTATTACATATCTAATAATAAAAACCACGTAGCTAAGTAATTTAATGCCGACAGGATGTGATATCAAAAACACACATTTTGATTTCTTTTGTAGGATTTCGGTTTGTTTTTGTTGGTTTTTTTTTTAAAACAAGCATAATAACATTTTTTTTAAAGAGAATTATAGGCCACTGCCCACTTTATTTAGTGTAAAATCAATGTCTAGAAAATGTTCGGCGAAGTGGAGTTTGACTGTAGAATTTAACATAAATATATTACACATTATCATTTTCTTTTTATATGAAAGTGTTCAGTGTTAAATTTGGATATTTGGCGCATTTAACACACTAAAAACAGAGTTCATATATAGACGTCAATACAGTACAGTCTGAAACGATGATACATATTGTAGTTGAAAAAACAAGCCCGATTACTGTAATTCAATTCTGATTTATAATTTAATAGATTATTTAATTTGCTTAAATTGAATTCGTTCCGTAAATCTGTCATATTTCGTGTCAGTGTATTTTGTGACGGGAACTTCCGCCCTTTTCGTGTCCTTACACCACATCCGTCCATGGTGTAAGTCTGCGTGTTTTACGCCACTTGGTGTCGCTACCATTGTGGATATGAACCAAACGGATCTTAACATTTGACATGATTAGAATACTCTAGAAATTAAATTCACCAAAGCTGATTTCTTGTGTAACCATTGCCATTCCTTCTTTGTCAAGATTAGTGTGCGATCTTTAAACATATTTTGTCAGCGAAACTCCAGCAAATGTAGGCTTGTATCAAAAATAAAAGCACAATAGTCTATATTACGGTTTTCAATCTATTTTTTTAACAGCACACGCACAAATATGTAGCATTTTTAAAAATGTAGTGTTCCTAAAATACAATAACAAGTTATAATATAGGCAAAAAGACTATCTTGGTTGGGTTTTTGAATATGTAGGTTTACTGATTTGCAAAGTGGAACAGGCAAAAGGGAATAAAAATCTAAGACTAATACAGGGCATCCTACAGTGAATTTAAATGTACAATTTTATGCTACTAGAGGATTATAATGCTGATGTTAATTTGGGCTCCTAAATTCCATTAATATATACAGTGCATGTTTTTAAAAACATAGGGTAATTCCCACCAATATTTTGATCCATGTCATCATTTGTGGTATCTGTGGCGTTACTTATCAGATTTTTATATCAAGTTATATTTGCGACGAGCATAGGGGAAACACACTGCCAGAAACGTTCACAGGTGCTGGATCATATATTAAACAACAACATGTTTGTCTGAGAGATTTTAGTCAGGGTTTATGTAATTTTTATTTGAGAAGTACCGTTGACGCAGGACTGTTGGTAGATAATCAAAAATAGGCTCCAAACAAATGCTGACAACAAGGTCTATATTCTCTAAAATGTAAATAAAGGCCATCTGCTCCGAAATGTAAACACCACAGTGGCTCCTCCTATCCGGGCGTCCCTGAAGCCTAGTCCCGCCCCTTCTACCACCACTCTCTGCTCCTATTGGTCCACAGTGAAAACCATGTCCACGTTACGGCTGGCCTCTAACCTCCTACTTGACGTCGGACCGCCCACCTCAGAGAAGACAAAAACAATCGGCATCCCACGTACAGCAGTATATAAACAGAGGGACCTAACGCTGAACTGAATTTAGATATCTTATACCTTTTCACCGACAGTTCGGCGGACCGTGGGAGAAATGGTTTCTCCGGTTACAGTGGTGAGTATTGCCGCTAAACCTCGGCCAACATTATCCACACATTAAAGAGACATAATAGTAGCTAATGTAGCTAAATAGAGGCTAACTTCCGAAGATAAAATTGTCCATGTTTGTTTATGTCAAGTGTTAATTCTTTAGCCTAGTGTTATGTGATTCATATTCATTAGGACTGTTAGCGTAGCTTGTCATACTTCTCTTCGAAGGCCAGCGGATGCTCTATATGTTGTAATGTAATTATCAGCTAATAATGTCCTGTTTGCTTAATGGTCCTGTTTCCTTGCTCTATTGAAATGTATATCCAGGTCCCGTTGGACACCCACGCTGTTGTCAGTGTCTTGTGGCTTGTTTTTTTTTTTTTTTTTGTTTTTTTTTGTGTTGTTGTTGTTGTTTTGTTTATTGTGATGTACGTCTGTACGCGTGGACACAAGGCAGGAAGTTTTATGTGAAGTGTAGTCGTTTCCTTGATTTATTTATTTTCTGCACATTTAAGCAGCGGCCGTTCACGCTTTACTTTCTAATTATTCCACATACAGGAGGACGTTTCCACACATTTCCAAAGGCAGCCCCTCACAAAATAGAAAGCCAGTCATGTGACGACCTTTTTTGTCTTTTTTCTTTCCTGTAGCCTCCAGTAACGCATGCGCCGAGCAGTGTTCTGCTGTGGCTGGCTTTCTTTTCATCTCCTCTGATGTGTTTTACATAGTCTCTATTGTTTAGCCCAGCTATCAGCTCGTTTATAGACGTAAATGCCACTGAAGGGAAGAGCCAGTTTTTTTTGTTTTTTTTTACAAATAAATGTGACAGCTTCGGTATGTGAATAATTCAAACAGCCCCAGCATCTTCTTACTTTGACAGAGCTGCTATGAAATGTTACCCCTTTTGCAGGGGCCATGAAGGATGGTGTGCTGTAACTCGGCCTGTAAAACCCACATGTGAAAGCCTGTGAGAGGAGCTTGTGTGGAGGAATGCTTTCCACACAGATGGGTTGCCTTAGTGATGACAATGGTGTGCAGGTCCTGGGGATTATTAAGACATTATTAACCTTTTCCTAAGCCTCAGCCCCAGTATCAAAGCAAAGGAGAATGTGCTGTCAGTCTCGGACGGGCACTGTTGCCTGTAAATAATGTGGACTGTGAAACGCATTCACTTTCCACTCTTGTTTCCTTGACACGACACGCGACCATTGTCCGTTTGTTCCGAAATGTTTTTCGCAATTTTCATTTTTGAAATCACTATATCACAATATTTCATGGTTAAACTGAGAACATCTTTTGTGTGGAAGAACCCCTGCATATACAGTAGTGCACTATGCTGCTCTGTACTTATCTGACCCCAAGTTATCCTTGGAGTCGAAACAGCTGCAAGATGGAAGGAAACCGTCCGTGTTGTGTGATGCTACATAGAAATAACATTGTCATATGACTCACATGCCAGCTGTGCCTGCTTATGTTACAGTTCCCTTCTGCCAAATGAAGTACACGAGAGTTTGTAGGTCTTTTATATATTTCTGTGTATCATGTTCCTAGCACTTAACTAGCATATGACCCAGAATGTTGAATAGATGTCATGGCTGAATGGAGGATGTTTTTCAGTGCTTGAATGCGGTTGTTTTGTTTCTTCATGGCTGCTGCAAAAGCATTAGCGGCTCCTAGTTTCTTGCTCCCTCCTGGACTGCAGTGACAAGACGATTTTCTGGTTCAAATAAAGTGATCACTGTTTGGCAAATTTCAAAGGTGTGCAAATTTTAATGCCTATACTTTCAGTTAGTTTTACATATGAATCTTTCATTTTCCACGAATAATGATAGTTAGTTAACGAGTGATTTTTCATTATTTTGTGGCTGTAAATAATTGTTCTTAGTAGTTGGACCACTGCTTCTTTGGGATTGGATATAAAGCTAGTTTTCGGGGGAAAAGGAAGTTATTCCATCCATTGTTCCTGTCAAAAAAAAAAACCCTTTTACGTGTTGGTGACCATGCAAATGCAGTCAATCATTAACTATTTAATTCACTAACTGGCACAGAGGCAGGTGTTTACAGTCGGTCAGCTGTATGTGCCACAGCAACCTCTTTTATAGTCTCATCCTCCCAGCTTGATGATAACACAATGATTCATTTTATTTGCTTCCTAAATGAGATGGTATGTTCTGCTGTCTTTTATAATGGCGACAGCTGACTGTAAAACAGGACTCATAGCCATCGCTAAAGTCCCCTGCAGTGTCTCATGAGACAGACTGACACCTCAATCAATGAGAGTGGAGTAGGTTACCCTCATAACCTGCCCTCAAACCAAAACAAATCTTATTCAGATACAAGACACTTCCTGTGTGTGGGAATTAGGCTAAGTCTGAGAGAAAAGAGATTACTTTACTAACATTACTTTCACTGTAAACCAGTTTACAAATTGCATTTGGGAGCGAGACTTTCATGCTAGAACAATTTCAATCCGTTTTAAGCTTGAAGAGATAAAGAACCAGGCATGAGAGACAAACAGTTATGCTAGATGTAAATAGGAAAGATTGAAGCCATGACAAAAACATTACAGTGTGCAGTGTCCTTTAGTCTTTTTATTCAGGACTAATTAAACTAAACTGATGCACGTTGCCACATTTCTACCCTGACCCTGATATTAGTCCAGCAGTTTAACTTTTCTGTCTCGTATAGTCTGTCTTTTGTGTCTTTGCATAGGTGTTTCCCATGCTGCTTCAGCCTTTTCGCTCTCCCATTGTGTAGATGCACTAAGTTTACAAGATAAACAGTGGAAAGGGAAACAGTAGAGTACGGCTTAAACATGACATACATAATAAGGGCCAAAGGTTATGGGAATCTGTGACTTCCTCACACCTTCCTTTTTGATTTTTATTCCCCCATCACCCTCTAAAAACCTCACTAGACACTAACATTCTTTGTGATTTTTTTTTTTTTTTTGTAAAAATAATAAAACTATTTGTGGTCTGATCATTTGATTGGATAATTTGAGTCTGACCTGCAAACGTCACTGTTTATTATAGTAAAATAAATAAGATAAGCCCTATCTGTATAAATGACGATGTCTGGAGCCATCCTTGAATCCTGACGGTACTACAGAAATATGTTTGTGTTTTCTTATGTCCCATGCCTAAGTAGCCACCAGTGGCCTGATAAACAGAGTTGTGGTACTGGCTAGTCTGGGAGTCCTGCCAGGGTTGTCTCCTCTGCTTTGCGGTTTGATGGATACAGTCACTATTCACACGCACACACATTGTCACAAGACTCGCACTGTTCTTTATGTATGTCTCCAACTGTTTTGTCCACATTCATAGCAGACGGAAGAGGCACATTGCATACGTTGCATTAAATCACAAGCTTCTCACCACAGTAGAAGTCGCTGCTAAATGTTGCTACGTGAGCTTTTTGTGATCCCGTTCTCAAACTAACAATGAAGAAATTATATTAACGCTAAACGATCATGCAATAAATAAATAATCTAGATCAAAGGGCTTTCGAATTTAGAAAAGCAAAGTCAAGTCGCTTAAAAACTGGGTAGTAAAGAATGACATCAGTAAAGACAAGGTGAAACCATAGGATTTAAAAAAAAAACATTTGCTGATATTCCCTGATTTGGTTAGGATTGTTTCACAGTTTTGAGACTTACAGTAGATTCAAGTATTCAGTCTTAGCTGTCTTTGCACTGACTCAAACATCTTACAAACCGCGGATGGAGTAACTAAATGAATATGAATAAGTCACATTAAACAACCGGGTGTCTGCAGTCTTGGCCAGTCATTCAGAACATTCATATACAATCAAATCTAGATGATATAGTGAGCAGGTGTAGTTCAGCTAAGACTTATGTGCCTCCTTCAAGTAGTCAAGTCAAGTATAACTATATTGTCATTACCAAGCATGCACATAAAACAGCATACTACACCCTGTACTCCATACTAAAATACACTTTACGTGCACATGTTACCACAACTCACAACACGAGCACAATTGACAAAATTTAGCAGCCAAAGAGGCATCAGTAGTTATGAACATGTGTAATGTGGCAGTGCAGTTTGCGGAAAAACAAATGTAAAGTGCAGCTTTTTAGAGATTGTGTGAGGGGAGGTCGGGAGTTATTCAGTAGAAGGTGTGTGTGTTCATCATGTACAGGCTGTTGAGGAACCTCACAGCCTGAGGGATGAAGCTGTTGCAGCTGTTTGTTTGTTTTTTTTTTGTTTGGCAAATTAGTGAAAATTTCAAACAAAAAAACATTGGTTTCATACAGATTGCTGTCTTCAAAAGGGCCATAACAGTAGTGTGTTCACTGTAAATCATTGCAGATAAAAATCACAGGATTGGGGGAATTTAGGCATGTTTTTTTTTTTCGTCCATGTAAGCTTTGCAAGTGTGGTTCAAATCCCTGTTGTTTTCCTGCTGTGTTAGTCAAGTCAGGTACACCAGAGTGGGCTTGAGGTCACTATAACATTGTGCTCCATACTGTATTGTAATTTGGTCTGCTTTTTCTATTGAGCAGTTGTGCAATCCAGGGCCTCCCCTTCCTCCCGTCCTCCAGGATCATAAACTCTATGAACTCAAGTGACCCCTCATTCTGTCTCCCCTCCTTTTCTTCTCGCCTCTCGCCGCACCCCCTGCTCACTTGTCCACTCCTAAATCCAGCCGTCATGTGGATCCTGGTAACTCCATCCCCCTCACCCCCTCCCCTAAACCCTCACTTCCCCATGCCTCCTTTCTTCTGCTCTACTTGCTTATTCTTTCACAATCAGAGCATCATTTTCGTTTGCATCACTTTCACTAAATGTTTGTACAAAGGGACGAAAAATGGCCTTAAGATGTCATTTGGAACATCTACTAGCAGCTCTTGCCTCAGTTTTCTCGACCCACCCGTTTCCACTACGATCCCCTTTTCATCCTCCCCTCCCTATCTCACTCTTAGCCTCCTTAGACTTCATCCGTCCTCCAGTGGCCTCAGCTCCAGTGAACCCTCACTCACTTCACCCCCCCCCCTCCCAACTCTGTCTTTTCTTTCTTCTCCCTCATTGATTCTGTGGGGTTTTCTGTCTCAAGTCCTGTGATTCTCAGAACCACAGGTGGGTGGTCATTTCAGAGGTGTTTTGAAACCTCTATCAATCTCTTGTATTTTTAGTGATCCTGTTGGGATAATCTGTTTGGACAGAAAGAAATACGGCTAGTAACGCAGTGGGGAGTAAGAAAAGGTGACATGAGATATGGGGAAAAAGGTGAAAAGCAAGGAGAAGAGAGTAAAATAAAAGATGAGTAATAGGTCAAAAAATACAAAAGAAAAGGTTACAAGGAGTCAACGGAGCTGTGTGGAAGCTTTTCCATTTCTCCTTCTATTTGCTGTTTCTGCTAAGTTTCACATCAGCCACAAAACACATGCATGTCTGACATGGTGGTGTGAAGCAGTGACCACTCACAACAAGGTTAGAGAAGTACTTTAGAAGAACTTAATTTTGGCAGGTTTATGTTCCTTTTTTCAGTCAAAGATGAGAGATTCTATTGAAACACACTAAGCGCTGACTGTTTTGAGACTTTATGCTTCCTGTGATATATTTTGTGCTCTTTGTCTCAAGATGAAAGCTTTCTAATCTTGAGAGACATATCAATAGTATCACATATGTCTGGCTCACTTAATAAATGTACTTATGTAGGTGCAATCATTGTAAGTATTTCATCTTCTATTCAGGTCAAGAGTGAAGGCCCGAAGCTGGTGCCGTTCTTCAAAGCAACCTGTGTGTACTTTGTCCTGTGGCTGCCCACCTCAAGCCCATCCTGGTTTAGTGCACTGATCAAATGTCTGCCTATCTTCTGCCTGTGGGTGTTTTTACTGGCGCACGGCTTCAGCTTCCTCGGTGCTCACTCCAGTGCCCGCAAGATCTTGGCTGGCCTCATCTTTTCTGCACTAGGGGATGCCTTTCTCATCTGGCAGGAGCAAGGTTACTTCGTCCACGGTGAGGTGAAACTTTATAACCTAGGTGTCTCATCTGCAGTCCCTAGCTACCTTTTTTTTATATGAATTCATAAATGATGGATAATTTTGTTACAACATGGATCTTGTTTTTGCAGTCTTGCCTATCATAGGTGTTGGCAAAGCATAATAGTATCAGGGAACATGACTAGGGACATCATAGAGAAATGCATTGTTGCTGGTACGGACAAACCTCCTTGTTCACCTTTTAATTCTTGTACTAACTTTGTGGTAAGTGTTTTGGATGTGTCAGCTTAAGTTTTGCATAAATATGCAGCCCAGTGGCTTGACGATCTGAAGGTTCAGCCTGTTTTGGACTTGTTGCAACTTGTTACTGTTGCAACACTTCACACATTTCAGGAAAGACTTTGATGAGTGAAGGAAAACAAAAATACAATAAAATTATTGTCCAAAACTGCAAATACGAAGCCCTAAATTTGAATTAAGATGAATGATTAATCACAGTTTTAAAATGTCCTATGTAAAAAGCATAAAGCTTGACACTCAGGTATCAAGCTTTATGCTTTTTACAGTAGGTTATATGTTAGACTGAGCGGAAAGACAAAATATTGTATTTAACACTTAAATCTACTCCCATAGGTCTTCTGATGTTTGCTATTACCCACATCCTCTACTCGTCCGCCTTTGGGATGAAGCCCCTTAATGTGTCCGCAGGCCTGGTGATTACTGCCGTGTCCACTCTGAGCTACCTTCTGCTGTACCCTTACCTGTCTGGCCCCTTCACCTACCTGGTGGCTGTCTACATCGCTCTGATTGGCTTCATGGGCTGGAGGGCCATCGCAGGCTTGCAGCTGGCCAACGACCTCTGGACCTGGACCAAGCTGTCAGCCTGCCTGGGCGCCGTGCTCTTCATGGTCTCCGATCTCACCATTGCCGTCAATAAGTTCTGCTTCCCTGTGCCCCATTCTCGTGCCATCATCATGGCTACCTACTACGCCGCCCAGATGCTGATAGCTCTGTCGGCTGTCGAGTGCCAGGACGCGGAGGTGGCGAGGAAGAGAACATGAGGTACCTTAGTGTCTGTGGCACCCGGCTGTGAGGCTGGGAAGGGGGGCGCTACACACTGTTCGGCCCTGAGTGATCATGGACACATCTCACTGCCAGATTCCCAACCCTCAACCCTCATCTCAGTGTGGCGCTCCCACACAGTTGTTACCATAGCAACTGGTCCACTAAGGCCTTCACGTGGCTGTCACCCTACTACTCCACTAGTATGGTAGTTTTGCACCTGTCTTCTGATCATGAAGATGTGGTAGTATTATCTTTAGCCTCTTCCAACAACAGTCCTACCTGCCTCTTCCAATCCTAGAATGACTGTCTCACAATCTAGTTACCATGGAGACAAGTGTAGTGATATTAACCTGCTAAAGTATTACTTTACTTTACTGTTATGTTTTAATTTAAGGGGAGCATGTCACTGGGACGTACAAGAAGTGTGTGTGTGGGAGAGTGATTACATTTGTGTGTGTGTGTGTGTGTGTGTGCGTGCATGTGCACATTTCTGTGTGTTTAACACTCTTACCTCGCTTTCCACACGGACCTATCACACACAGTCATCACACTGAGCCCCAGAACCCATCTACTTTATGTGGTCCAATAATATAATTTGTGGGCGTTTGCATTTTTTCATTATGTTTTGTTGCCTGAAACCTTGTTAAAAAGGGAGTTCTTTCTTTACGCATATGCCCATGTGTGGCTTTTCAGTCTCTGTTGCTCTGTGTTTCCCTGATTTAAGGGTGCTATTGTTAAAGTCAGGAGCATATCCACACCTGTTTTTATTATCTGCAGTCCCTCCCATTTCACTTTCGACAACCACACTGCCTTTGTTCCCTCTGCTCCTCAACGAATCCACTGATTATAGAGAAAGTTGCATAACTGAAGCGTCGTATTGTAGCTTTGGTGAATGCACACTTATGATGGGCGAGCCAGAGGTTATTTGTGAACGCCAGACTCTTCATGCTGACACTTTATCGACACTGTGCTGTTGTCGCAGTAACAACACATTAGACACAGCAGACTGTACTTACGCCGACCAGAGCACCTGCTACCCCTTTGGGTGTTAAGTATTTTACGTGCTTGTCAGTGTTGTGCTTGCCAGCAGTTTTTTTTTTTTTTTTTTCAGGAATGTAGGCGCAAATGACGACAGGCACACGTGATTCCTACATGTCCTGCTGGTTTAGTTATTAGGAAAAGTCGATGGGGTTCTTATTGCTGGAATAAATCAGCCGGGCCATGGTGACACTGGGCTGGGACTATGTTATGATGACTGAGAAGACAGAGCTGTGTTACTAGAAGGTGCAGTTTGTTCCTCAAATGTGTGTACAATGTGCATGTTGATGTGGGACTTTGAGGGCATTCACTCGCTCATAATGGCACACGCACACAAACATACACATTGCCACAGGGCAGCCTGACCAGTTTGATACAAACCCAAATGGAAAAAAGGGAGATGAGGGCTTGTCAAAACGAGGCAACACATATCCCATTATTTCCAATAATTCCCTCTCATAGGACACTTCATCATCTTTAATCCTGCAAAATCCACCGCAGCTAATCCCTGACAGGTTGGTCGTTATTTTGTCTTTCATCTATCACACATTTGCCCTCGCGCTTTTTATTTGTTCGGCCCTCTGCAAACATCTCTAATATTTATGCTAGGATGAAGTGTCTTATTCAATATTTAAGAAGTATACTGGAACTCTTTTTCACATGTATACATATATGCATGTTGTGAGTGTGTGTGTGTGTGTGTGTGCCTTTGTGGGAGTGCATGTGTTGCCTTTGTCTTAGCTGTTAGTCTTTGAGCCTGTGTGTGTGTACTTGTGACAAGTCAGAACCAACTCAAGGCCAGAAATGCTGTGAATCATCATAGTTTAAATGGAGTAGACACACTACTGTAATGTATTCTTACAAAGCTCAATGTCAGTCTTTGTAGAAATGTAACCTTTTCATATATTTTGCAGCATCCCCTGAAAATGTGTGTGTTGTTAAATAAGGAGTACTTCACACAAGTATTTCATTAGGTATATTGGAAACTATGAAATTATGAGTATTTGATAGCTGGACACGCTTCTACTTGACTGTACCTTTAGATAATACAGTATAGTATATGCTTCTGGCTTTGTGATTAATACCACTAACAGTTTGTATCCTGGAAAGAAAATCACTTTCATTTCTAATACAGTAGCAATTCAAAGTATTAATCAATAACAGAAAAGCTACACATTTTGTAGGTTTTTGTTGTTTTGGCATATGTTTAATGGTCCAATCCAGTGCACCCCATCAAAACATTATATTTTGAATATTGCATTGTGATGAAAAACAAACAGACCCGTATTATGGGTTTTACATACGCACAAAAAAAAAGAACACACACAAAGATGTGTTTATGCATCGCATCAGCCACCATGACAGATCTGCAGGCAGACCATGGTGTTGACACTCATCAAGGTTTCTTAAAAATGACTAAAACAACAACAGAATCTAGTCTTAGTTTGACCTGGAAAGACACTCGGCCCAAGTGGCTATTCTTGACAACTGCTTCGCCGGATAGTTCCTCAATCGTCTTTTGGCCTGTCAGCATGCTTGTCAGCACAATATTTCTGCTTTGTCAGTCATCCGTCTCCGTGACCACTCGTCTTTGGTTCCATGTTTTAATTTGTCCTCCCGGCACTGCAGCAAAGTCATACTCTTAGCAAGAAAGCTCCCTCTTCTCATCTCATCCACCTCAGTGGCAGATCATGTTCTGTCAACAATTAATATACTGTACGCTTTTGTGCTGAAAGACATCGTCTGTCCACTGAGGTTAGCGTGCAGACATGCAGTTGTCTACTTATTAAATCAGGGTTATGGGAAAGTAAAATGAGCAATGCTATGATTTACTTCAATATGCAACCATGAGGGAATGACTTGAAGCAGACATACTCATCTTATCTATTTGGGCAATTTATGTAAGTTCTACTTTTTTGTCCTCTGCCAATAAAACCTCCAGACCTTTGTTCCTATGTCCTAATGGCTGCGTGCCAAAAGACAAGCTTTACTTTGAAGTATTTCTGGAGTTATTTTTGTTGGCCAAACTACACGCAACTAAAATCTCCATGTCTTTGGAAACTGAAGTTGCTTTGAGAGTGATAAATGCGTGGAAGAAAAGAAGCAATACAAGCAAACATCTATTTTGAGTCAGCAGGCTTGTGCCCATCAACACTCACTCTGCCTCATGAAAGACTAAACACATTACCACCATTGTTCGTCCATGTATTTTACTCGACACAGATAACCAAAGCCCGAAGCATAATAGAAAACTGAGCTAATTTCATTGAGTGAAACCTCTTCCGTTACAGACTAGTTTGCATTAGCTCTCACGCATCAAACAACCTTTTGTTTTGTAGGAGACAGAGGTCGCTCTCGTCGGACAGATTATGGCCTTCCACTTAAGAAGGAGGTTATTGTTGAGCGATACTGTAGGTGGAATTAGGTGAGGAGGTGAAATATGACACACAGGGGAAGACTCCCTTTCCATCCTGCCGTTAGCTGCCATCCTGTCCCCCACAGATGGCAGGCTAGCAGGGGCATCACTTTACCTCAGCCTGTCAACAGCCTTGTTGTTCGGAGCTTTGTGCTTGCAGACAAAAGGGACCTGAGAGAGCTGTGGGAGGCCAGTACGATGTGGCCTGCATTGTGAGTAAAGAGCTGGAACCAGAAGCTGTTGTATAGAGGTCGGTGGTTTCGCTCGGTCCTCTAAATAAGTTGGCACTTTTCTTGGATTTTAAGTTTTCTCTGCATCTCTTTTTGCTGACGTTTCTTCCGACTACGATTTAAAGGCTTTGCTGTTACTGTGCTGCGCCCGTTGTCATGCAGCGGTTGACATTCAAAACAGAGCTGTAAAGTTTGTGTATCATGCATGAGAATGAAATGAATCCTCCATGTCAGCCCTCATCCGCACAGACGAAAAAAGTGCACACTACACCACCCCGGTGTTTTTATTACTACAACTGACAGTCTTTCAACATCAGTATGAGCTTATGAGTCTGTAAAATAAAGCCATCTTCTTTTTGTAATATGAATCTGAACCCACTGTGTGCTGCATTTTTCTGTACCCGGAGTAAGGCCAGTCAGTCTTTGTTAAACTAGCAGCTGTAGTGTTTAATACAGAAGATTGTTGTGTACTGTATCATTTCAAGTATATGCTCCTTTCATTATCTTTCCTCTTTCTTTAAGGCAACTTTTTGTGTTGATGTTTAAGTAAAAGAAGGTGACGTATTAACCCATCACAGAATCACTATTTTACATTTTTAGGCATTAATTGCTCTTGAAGTGTTACAACTTTTGTGTATAGATCTTTCTTAAAAGTGTTATCTTTTTATTTTCAGAAGAAACAGCCCAAAATGTTAACTGTCTCTGTGGGGGAAAGCTGGTTTTTTGTTTTCCCACAGAAGACTTACACTTTATTTCATTGAAGGCCCATTACAATGCAGCATTTGACAATTATTTCATGAACTTTTTATTTTTTTTTTAAGTATTTTTATTCTACGATACACTTGATTGTTCTTAAATTTCAATTTGTGTTTTCTTTCATGAGTAGAGACAAAATAGTTTCTTTGCTGTAGTGAAACTGCTATGAATGTGAATATCTATTGGAGAAATAAATGCAATTGCAATGCAACTTCATCATGACGTCCTTTGCTCTTTTTGGTTTGTTCGTTGTTTGTTTTGGTTCAATAAAAAGACACAGCCTTCAAAATGTCAGCCGATATGTACAACTGCTCGGTGTTTTGTGTTTCTACAGAAGCTGTCGGCCCTGAGCAGCTAAAGTGCCATTAATGCAGAAAAGACTGGAGGACAACAGAGAGCTCTGTTCCAGTAACTGCTGCACTCTATTGTCTATGATAGGTGGAAAGTGTTTTCAACCCTGTGGAAACTCATGCAGTCATGTTTTCTCTCTCCTTTTTGCCTTCCAGCATTTTTAAAACACACACTCACATTAAGTCTCATAGTTTATTCCTGCAGGGTCTGTGCCAGTTCTCTCCAAATGCGTCTCATTCATTCGCAGCCAAGGTCTTGCCATCAAAGAACTCCAGTCTTCCACTAAAATCAGGCATCTCTGTGATGGCTTTTATTTCATTAAAAAACCCTGGCAAGAAGAATTTCTACTGGCGGTGAAATCTGACTAAAGGCTGCTGACTAATCCTAATGCCGTACTTATGTTAAGTTACAGTGTGTATTAATATTAAACTAGGTTTCAACTCTTATCTTAGAGATGCCATGCAGTAAAATATGCGGGAAATTAAACAGAAAAACTAAGGCATTCACTTCCCCTTTGGTTCCTCTTAAATGCCTTTAGTTTCTGTTCGAATGACCATTCAGGCTTTGACTACAAACTGCTTCCACTTTATTGTCCTTTTGCTCACCACTGAAGACGGGGAAGGTACCAGTGACGTCAGTTTAGTGCCTGACGGTGCTAATTGATTTGAACCTGGCAACCTGACACTGCCGGCCCACTGGTGGCTCTAAAGAAGTGGAGTTCATGAGAGCCAGCGTAGTGACGTCAGGATGGAGAGGGGTCGTAACCTCTGTCCGTCTGTTTGGCAGCTCCGTAGCGGACCACACTCGCTGCTAAGGAGCGGCAGACCACTCAGAGGAAAGCCTGCACAGGCTGCCAGGCCTCCTTACCTGAATGACACCGACATATGGTACAGTTTTCAAGCCTTAAACCCACGTTCAAATAATGTTGGATGACCGCTGTTTGACTCATAGTCCTCTATACATACAGTACCCCGATTTCAGGGCAGAAGTTTTCAATTGTCTTACACTGGAATGTTCTTGACCGGCAAAGTAAGTCACCTGACCTCAGTCCATTTAATCATGTGCTTTACTGCTTAGACCAGAGGTAAAAAGCCACCGACACAAGAAAGAAGTGAAAAAAACGGGTCAGCAACCAAATATTAAGTAGAGTGACCTTGACTTCTCTACTTTCTTTCAGCTAAAGTCTGGTACCAGTAGCCTATTCACCCAAATGATTACACAGTCCATGTACCATAGATGATAACACCCCTAAACCGTAAGCTCATTTTTTAGTTTAAATCCAATAATGATGGATTAAAGAGCCAGTACAAAAGTGTGTCCTAATACTTTCAGACAGCACCGCTTGCATGGTGGTATTAATATACAAGTAGTAGTTTCTTTTCTTTTCCATATTTTGGGCAATCAAGATATTTATTATACAACAATGCACCACGAAGATCTGGCAAAATGAACTGTGGATTACATTTGATAAAAGTACAAGGCTGCATTAATATCCAGAACATTAGTTTTATGGTATGCAGCTTAGTGAAGTAAGCCAGCAGGATACCCTAAAGGGAAGTGAAATGTTTGGACTAATTGCATTATTAGAAGTGTAATGCAACTTCCCTCAAAGCACCAACAGACCTTTGATTAGCATGGTTATGAAATGCTGTGCACTGTACTGTGTACTACTTTGAAAAGAAAAAGATTTTTGTTTGTGAGTTTTATTTTCAGGCACACACTTAATTCCATCTGACATGGCATGAGGTCTGGTACAGCAATGAAAGCCTCGGAGAAAAGAAATGAAAGGCAAACGTCTTTACAGAGAGAAAATACTTTGTGACCAAAAAGAGAAAGGACAGTCTCTCGAACTGAGTGGACTGTCTAATGGGTAAAAATCCCCCCAACACAAGACACAGTACAGTAATCTGCTCCTGTAGCAAAATGCCTTCAACTAGGAGGAAAAGGTCTGACCTCTAGTGTTCATTTGATACATTACCAGAGCCATGAACCATATGTAAAAGCCAGGAGGAAAAATCCAAACAACAGCATTTTGATACGTAAAAATGAGTCAAAAACAGAAATTTCGGATGAGAATCTGATTCATATATTTCTAAAACTACAATTCTACCCAACATGGCAACAGCAGCAAAAGGCAACTCCAAGTGTGTCATCACGGCAGCAGTTCAGGGACATCTTACAAGATAAGCTTCTCTTTGTGGGCATGGCCGCTCAGGCTCTCCAACAGGCTTTTGTCATCCTTATCTAGAAGACGAGATGACGTGCAGAAAGACAGAAAATTTGTTTAGCAAAGCATTAGTTTGTTCTTTCTATCTACCGTGCCTCCTTGAATTCCATCCTTTACCCCCTGTGTCCCTTCCCCCTCGTCAGTTTCGTCCTCCTGTCCATTCATGAAACCCCCCCCCCTCTTTCCTTTTTGCAAAACCTACCAAAGATCACCAAGTTGCAGGAACACTTGGCTGTCCCCAGTGGATTCTCCAGCACCAGTGTATATTCTCCTCCATCATTGGCTCCACAGGTGGGAATGACCAGCGTGCACACTCCATTGGCTGTGCTCTGCCAAAACCTTGAGCACTGAGAGATCTTTGATTCTCCCTTATACCAGCAGGCCTACACATGGGGATTACAACAATATTACCGTTTTTTTGGAGGCTGGATCACATCACTGATCCGTGACTAATGGGACTCTGATAAAACGATACGATCAGTGCACTCAGCTGCATTGTGCAAAGCTTTCTGCTAAATCCTCAGGAAAAAAAAAAAAAAAAATGCACTGATGTGTGTTATGTACCTGTGGAGTCGGCATGCCCTGATAGGCACAGCTCATGGTGCAGTCGTTGCCTCTGCGAACAGCGTGGTCCTTCAGCGGCAGAAGGAACGTAGGCTTCACTTGACGTGACCGTGAAGTGTACTCCTTTAAACGAAGCCCGCTGATGCAGTCTTGAAATCAGATGTGGAAATTTTAAAAATTAGCGGAGCTTTTTAACATTTATATTACAGTATAAAGCTGAAATGTCTCCACACAGTAAAAACACTGCATAATGGAATGTAATAACTCGACAAAATGTCATTCATTTTCTTCTTCATTATACAGTAACACATTTTGTGATAATCTGCTGAACGCAATAATCTTGAGCGCAATATGTAATACATTTCCATGCATTTTGTAATAAATTACTACATGTTGTAATGGTTATTACAAAATGTCGGACTAGCACTTTTTAGGATAAAAATATAATTATACAGTGCATTATCCAACCAAATGGGATCTGCAGATGCTATATTTCTAACGAGGAAGGTAAATTAAATTTCCCAAATATTAAAGTAGACCAGTATTATAACTGACTCTGATCTTAGCCTGAATAGCCACATAAAAGAACTAACAAGATCAGAGTTGATCATATTTATGCTACAAATACAGGGACAGGTTAGGTCAGGTTTAAAAGCAGACCTGGAATTTAGACCTTTGTTTTCTAGCAGATAAAAGTAAATCTTGAACCAAAAGAGTAACTCATATTTTGTGATAACTACCACAGTATGAAATAATTATAGAATGGAGCAGATTATTACAAAATGACATTGTTTTGACACAATGCGTTGCTACGGTCTCCTCTCTTACCTTTCTCCTTAGCGATGATGAAAGGTTCCTTCGAGTCCAAGGGGTCACTGTCTCCAATAAAATTCTGCGCAAGAACCCTGAAGTAGTACTTTCTCCCAGGAAGCAGTCCGGTGACAGTGTACTTGCTGCTAAACACACGCTCAGCCACAGTGAACCAGGAAGTAGTACTGGTATCTCGCTTGAGGATGACATAATGGGCTCCCTCATCGTCGTCAGCCAGATCTGGGGTGTGATCCCACTGCAGGGTCACCGTGCCCGGAACCTCGTCCACCAGGCGGAGGTTTTTGGGGGGTCGAGGAAAGTCTGATGAAGGGAGGAAAAGATGTTCTACCAAACACGACGCTCAATATATATGTAAAATAAAAAGAGCACAAAGACTAGATGTACAAATGGTTTGAATTTTGTCACTGACCTGTCACCTTGACGTCGACATCGTAGTGAGCCTCTCCATAGTCATTCTTAAGGTAGGCACGGTAGACGCCAGAGTCAGATCGCTGTGAGGAGGAAATGAGGAACTGGGAGTGATTCTTGCTCTTGGTGATGACTTCCTGTCCTGTAGTGATGACCCCATCCTTGAACCAGGTTACCACTGGGGGAGGTGAAGCCTGTAGACAGTGATGGAGTAACAGCAAGAGTTTGTTTGGTAGGACTTCATTTATGTGGTGTGGAATGTCACTAGGTACAGTTACTCAAGTATTGTACTTAAGTATAAACCTGAGGTACCTTGCTTGAGTATTTCCATTTTATGCCAGATTTTATATCAGATGAAGATGTTACAGTTTGTAAAATAAAAAGCTTTTAAAGACAATGAATTGTAAAACAATTAAACCACTGGTTCATTTGCCTTTTTGACTTCTAACCTCTTACAAAAAGCGGTGTGTAGTCAAGCTCACATTTAAGATGCCTGTAGGGGGAAAGGTTCGAGGAAATACTGACCTCAATAAGCCCTTTTTTGCCCCTTCAGAGTCTATGACTTATTAACAGCTCCACCAAATGGTCTTTTTTCCCTCGATATTGACATTATTTGACTTCAATAAATGTTCAAATGATTCAATATCCCACCAAAAATCAAATATTACAGAAAAAGTCCAAAAACTGATTTTGTTTTGACTTTGTTTTCTTCTATCTACAGTCATGGAAAAAAAATGATTAGACCACTCCAAATTTCAGACCCGAACCAACTGAAAACCTCTAAAATAAAGCTGAGCTTTGAGTATTGAACCAAATATTGATTTCTGAACTTTGCTAAATTAAAATGAATTATTTAGGGTCTGAAAACACTTCATTTTTCTTACTTTGAGCAGTTGTTATTTTCTGCGAATAAATGCTTGAAATGAGAATATTTTTATTTGGAATTTGGGAGAAATGCTACCTACCTATAAATTAGAAAACCAGTGGTCTAACATTTTTTTCCATGACTGTATCTCCCATTTATCATGTGATGAGCCCTGAGATTTATGTGATATAAAAGTAGTTCAAACTAGCTCCACCTCCAGCAGCTGCAACAGTAACAAGCTGCGACAACACTGATGCTTCAGTATTAATCATCTAATTATGTCATGCTACTTAATGAAGTGGGATTTTCCTGCAGGGTGTAGTGATGCAGTATTTTTACATCGTTGTATTGACGGTTTTACTTCAGCAAAGGATTTGAACACTTCTTACACCAAGTTAGTCATGCAATTGAGTCATGAGAGGGAGAGCCTTACAGAGAAGCTGAGGTGGAGGCAGAGTGCTGTTCCTGCTCTCACTACCACCTGGTTTTTCAGCTTTCCCTGGAGGTCAAACCTGGGAGCCACTGTGTAGGAAGTAATAAAAAACACAGTGAAAAGAGAGAAAAAAAAAGAAAAAAATGAAAATTACAAGAGAATGCTGTTATAGTACCAGGTGGAGGCATGGCTAATACTCCCTCCGACAGCTCAATAGGCTCCCCCACCCCTCCTTCATTGACAGCCCGGATTCGAAAGTGGTACTTCATCCTCTCTTGAAGTCCTCCCACAGTGAAGCCAGTGCCAGCGATGGGGATCCTAGCGGCCTTTGTCCACTCTTTAGCATCTTCAGGGCGGACCTCTAGGATGTAGCCTGAAGGTTCATCCCCTTGCTCTGGTGGTGTCCACCTCAGAGAAATGGAGGAGTTTGTGGAGTCAGATACACAAAGATTCCTTACTAAGCCAGGAGCTCCTAAAAGGGGAGAAGCACATTTTTATTTATGTTACATAATCTTGATATTAAGGAAGGATGGAAAAGGGAAAGAAAGGAGGAAAGAAAAAGGAAAAAGGAAGAGAAAATAAAGAAGGTAGTGGGTGACTCTCACGTATTGGATCTTTGGCCTGGATAGCACTTGAAATTGTGCTGGGAGTGCCTGCTCCAGCCCTGTTCACACTGGTGACCCTAAACTCATACTCCACGTCTTCCACCAGCCCATCCACCATGAATTTAGTATCTGAAAATGACAACGTCAGTACAAATTCAATACAAAAATGCAACCACAAACTATATGCACTGTGAATACAGATATGAAGACATGCAGGCTAGATGCTGAGCTCCATAGACACTTTGGGTAAGTCATGAACGTGTCTGTACTAAGCAAAAATGTGTTAACACAGCACAGCAAAGTTGAGTATAATCTAAACACCAGTGGTGGAAGAAATATTGAGATACTTTACTGAAGTATAAAAAGTAGTCACTGTGCAGTAAAATGGTCCCTGTCAGTGTTTTACTATTATATATGACATTTAGTATTCATTTTACTGCAGCATTAATGCGTATGTTGCATTTTACTGCTGCACATGGTAAAGCTCATTTGAACGACTTTATACACCGTTGACTAGTTTAATATACGGCAATGCATTATGTTCTATAAGATCACCTTATGTTTGTAGCGTCACTGTCCTGCGAGAGCCACACATAAACAGGTTCCAACTGTTCCCAATAAGGTTTTAAAAGAATTTATTTATCTTAAGAAGTAGGAGACTTTTTTCAAACCATAAAGACGGTGTTAATGCTTCAGTATATCACAAACATTCAAAATCAATACATTTGAACGTTTTGATTTTCACTAGACAGGAAGGGCATAAAAATTTGAACTAGAAGTGGTCTAAAAAGTACAATAATTGTCTCTGAGATGTGATGGAGCAGTATAAAGTATAAAGTTGCATTAAATGGAAATGCTCAAGTAAAGTACAAGTATCTCAAATTTGTACTCAGGTACCTATTTATGTAAAAGTACTTACATTCCACCACTGCTAAACATATTGGGAAGTAGCATATCGAATTTCCCCCTGACAACATAGCAGCTTACGTTACTGACACTGACCTGTGACCAGCTCCTTATTGACCTGTAACCACATGCTGCTACCCTTTTTCCTCCTCTCCAGGATGTAGCCAAGGACTGGGGCTCCTCCGTCATTGGCTGGTGGCGTCCAGCTCACAGTCATGGTTTCCTTTGTAACGTTAGACACCTGGGGTTGGGAGGATGTGCCTGGAGGTTCTGGGTAAATCGCAAGTGTACAAAGAAGAATGTGCGTAGCATAAAAAGAGGGTGTGGCAATGAAGTGACATTGTAATGATGAGATTTGTTGAGAAAAGGTCTTGATGATGATGATGGCTTTGAGGACACATTTTAATTAGCTCTCACCTATTGGCTCTCCAGCTCGCACCTCCTCTGTCTCAAGAGGGTCGCTCATTCCCTCTGCATTGACAGCCCTGATGCGATACTGGTACGCCTGGCCTTCGTCCACTTTGTCATCGCTGAAGATAGTGGTGCTGCTCTCTACTTCTCCCAGCCTGTTCCAGGACTTCTTACCCGCCACACGTCGCTCAATCACAAAGCTGGTCACCTGTTTACCCCCATTGTCGCGGGGAGCCTTCCACTTCATCTTAATACATTTTGCTGATTGCTCAAGGAATTCTGCTTTCCCCTGAGGAGGCTTAGGGTGGTCTAGAGAAGATGGTGAAACACGAGTTAACGAAAAATCAGTGTTGAAGTCTGTTAACGGGGTGATTTGTAATATTTTTAGTTTAAAACACTCAAAAATGAACTAAAATTCTCAACTGATTGTGGAGAAAGAACATAACGTCATTAACGTCATTGTACTGTGTTGCAGAGATACCAACTAAAGTTGGCATGCTTACCAGTTAGCTAGTCTCCTAATGCTACTTTCTACCTCACCAGGTGTAGTCAGTCACTGTAGTGTCCAGTCCAGTCTGCCCTTTGTCCAATGTGAGAAGAAGTAGCCGTTTGGTGATATGTGATTCAGACCAGTTATCTACCAAACTCAGGCAGTTTTATGTGGAAAACAAACCAGGCATACTGACCTTGCTCGGACAATTCAAATCTTTAGTGCAGCTAATGACAACACCAACCGTACCCAAAAACATTTCAAATAGTGTTGATATATGGTTTTGCTGTGGCTGTTTTACTATGATCTTGCTAAAAACTAAGAAGCAAGCTATAACATTAACTATAGGTTACCACGTGTGACAGCAGTGTTTTCCTTGACCAACTCGCAAGTGTTTACAGCAGTTTGGCACCAACTTCCTGGTAAAATGCTACCTGCCTCTGGTGATAGTCGGAGTTCATTTTTGAATCTCAATCTTACAAATTGCCCCTTTAAAGTCCTAACATGTGTTGCAAATAATGTGTAGTAAATCACCAATCACGTTGAGGTGCAGGTTGGCCACAGCAGTGCCGCAGTCACTCTTTAGACGAAGCATTATCGCCCCGCTGTCCTCTCTCACACATCTGGTTAAACAGACGGAGTATTAAGAGGAGCATTTATCAGACTGCATCTCATTGGTTCTCTGTTTGTTTTACATTTACATATGGGCTCACCCACCTGCTGAGCACAAGTGAAACGCTGTCAGCTGTCCTCTCTATCTTGGTCCTCTCGTCTTCTATGACCTCCACACCATCCTTGTACCAGGTCACCTTGGGAGGTGGTTTTCCTTTGAAGGGGATCTTAACGGTGGCTGTCTGACCTGCCTTCACAGTAACAGGCCGGGCCCCCAACAAGTCGAGCGCAGAGGAATCTATTTCTGGAGGGTCTGTGAAGTAAGGTTAATATATTTTTCAGCCATTTGTGAGTGTGGATGTCGGTGTTTTCTCTTTCAGTATGATTTCATTTTTTTGGCATTGGTTTTTGTGGCTCATTTTTGTAGGAGTCAAACATGTCCAGTGACTCCATGGGGGTGTTACGTAAAAAAATCCAATGCACATAATGCAAAAATAAAATCAATGTATACTTGTATCTCTAAACTGAATTAAAAAGTCTGCTTTTGAATATGAAACACACACCTACACCAACTCTCTTACCTGCGATGGTGAGCACAGCCTCGCTCTCTGCTCCTTTGGCTCTAAATGTGTACTTTCCCTCGTGGGCATCTGTCACACCAGTAAAGATCAGTTTGTGAACAGCTCCCTGTTTAACCACCTGAACCCCACTGAGCTCTGAAATCTGTAAAATGTAACATAGAATACAAACACCAGTTATTTATAGGTAAAGTTTTTGAAGAATTTGAATATTTGATTAAGGCTGATTAATTAGATCTTCCATCCTACTGCTATGTGTTTGCTTGATGTTTTGTTAAAAAAAAAGTGGTAGGAACAAGGATAAAGATGATTATTTAAACAGAAGGTGCACTAGAGGTCTAACAAATGGAATAGAAAACTCCTATGGTATCATTTCATTACCTCCACTCCATCTTTTAACCACACTCCATCCACCTTTTCATCATCTAGAACAACACAAAGCTCTGCGGGGGAACCTGTAGGACACTGAGCATCTGACATACCACTCTTCACCGAGGCGAAACGCTCTGACAGCATAAAAGGGAAAATCTATATTTATTAGTCTGTAATTGCTGATGTACATTTAAAAGGCCAACGTGTACCACTGAACTACAACAGTTATCATTACCATCCACAGTCAGATAAGCAGAAGACACATATTCATGTGTGTCATTGTCCTGAGTGCAGACGATGGTGTATTGTCCCTCATCTGTCATCTCACAGTCCTCGATGATAACCTCTGCCCTTTTCCCCTCGCGCATGAAGATGTAGCGACGGCTCACTGTGATATCACTCCCATCCTTCAGCCAGCGAATGTGCACGTCCTTGGAGCTCATCTCACACTCCAGGAGGGCTTTGCCTCTCTCCTGCACACGGACATTCTTCAAGTGGCTGGTAAACTTGATGGGAATTCCTGGATATAGAGGTAAAAAGACAGAGGATACAGGGGAGAGAGTCAGACTTTTTTGTCTTCTCTCTGTATTTAGATTTTGCGGTATATTCTGTCTAATAATCGATTTTAGTACAGATAAGAGCTGAGTCATGAACCAAATATAATTACAGTGTGTACAGTGTGTTCCTTATGTGCACCAGGTCTTCATTGCGGTTAAAGAACAAGAAAGATAGAGTCTACTCATGAATAACTGTAATTAACACAGCCTCAATTATTATGCTTCTCTTTCTGCAACCCCAGAAGACAGCCACATGTCCTTGTGAAGATATTTACATGCCCCAGCTTGCACCTTGGGCGAGTAAGCATGTTGTTAGACAGAGCCGTAATAAATTAGCTTGTTGTGAGGAGGGATTTGGTTGGATTACTTTCAACTCAGCACTGGGAGGGAGGATTTATTATGCTCCCCATACATCTTCATTTGGAAGATAGAGGGAAGATGATGTTTAGCATAGCCATGAAGGAACGAAGCATCTAATCTCTGGGGAGTGAATAAAAAAAAAAAAAAAAGAAGCAGTAACTATTCATCTCCTTTGAGTCTAAAAGGAAAGGTTTGTTTCTTTGGAAATGCTAGCCCCGCTAAAACAAGAAGACACGGCCCTTTTGGGAAAAACAAAACAAAAACAAAACAAAAAAGGAACACATAAAAGGTTTGTTATGATAGTGAAACTCAGGAACTACAGATCCATACGTTCAATGAAAAGTGGCACAGTGGCACTGAGGTCTCCGATGCTGATGGTGTAGTCTCCGGTGTCGCTGACTTTCACGTCTTTAATCTTCAAGGTGTAGGTCAGACCATCTTCAGACAGAGACACCTCGAATTTTTCATCTCTTTTCACTTCCTTTCCTTTTACCTGTCAAAACACAAATATATCTTGGAACCCAATTTCCATTTTCCTTTTTTACACTGTGTTGTCCCTCGGTACTCATGTCTAGAAATTATACTAGAGAGTGAATGCTTAAAAGTTTCCTAGGTAGAATTGCTTTTTCTTTCACTATGGTGCCTCATGACTTGACAAAATAAAAAAGTTACAAAAAATAATCTTTACTTCTGAAAAAGTGGAAATAAGTCCTATCACATCACACGCTCACCTTCCAGATGAGTGGTGCGTCTGTCTTCTTGGAGAGCTGCACTTCAAACACGGCTGTCTGACGCTCTGTCACTTTTTTAGGTTTGAAATCACTCAGGAATTTGAGAGGTTCATCTGAAAGAAAGAAATAAAAGCAAGAAAAAGATTCCAAATGATGTAAAGGGAGTCGGCTAAAGAAACCATACATAACTCACTGAAAAATATGACATGTGGAAAAAAAAAAACACTGCTCGTCACTGGCAAAACATTCGGCAAAATTAGGCTTTAGAGGTGTGGGTTTTCAGAGATGGCTCTAAGAGGGCGGATATTCTCCTACTGTTCATTAAAGACTGACAACTAACCTGTCTGTGTTAGCCCTGTCAGACATCACAAAGTCAAAAGATGATAGACAGGAGAGGGACACTAAATGAAGCAGAGTATGAAGGCATAACAAAAACAGGCAGGTCATTATGCTCACATTACACTTGTCCCTGTATGTTACACAGTCAAACTGGCTCAAGCACTTTGCAGAGACCATATGGCACATGTGTCAAGGAAAGCAAATGGCAAGTAAAGGAGATACTAAAAGAAAAAAGTCCCGTTGTGCACTTGCCTATGACATGAAGCCTGGCTGTCAGTCTCTTGTCTCCAACATGCAGCGCGTACATGCCCATGTCACTGAGGCTCACGCTAGAAATGCATAGCATGTGCTTGGTCCCCATCTGTTTCACTTCGTATTTCCCATGAGAATATTGGATCCGCAACAGCTCTGCACCCTGAATCGTGAATCGAATGTGTACATGAAGAGAAGGATGAAGAGAGTCTCAAAAGTATCCTCAATACCCACACATATGTACGCAGACGCACACAAACTTTACCAGGAACCATTGCATTCTGATGTTTGGATCTTTCAGTTCCAGGATCGTGTCAAACACAACGTTGGTATCAGCTTTGGCGGTTATGTCTTCCAGAGGCTTCAGCACGCGCACCATCTTTAAATGACACATGATTAGACACTGATTTATTTACATTAAACAAAATACATAAGTGGCAACATGGCGCTGCAGAGTATTTTCCCAAATTGACTAAGTGTTGCTATGCGACATACCTTTGTTGCCATGGCTATGCAGTGCGACATAACTCTTTTTTGTCTTTTCCAATCTGCTCTATTTTAAGCTACCTTTTACATCATATCCCAACCTTTTCCTCCTTATCTGATCCTGTGGTACGTGAACAAGCTCTCTGTCTGACAGGCCCACCTCCACCTCCACTTTCTTCTTCATCTCCTTTAGTTTTTTGAGGATTCCTCTGAAGTCAGTGAAGCCGTACTCCGCACAGATCCTCTCGTAGTCCTTCTTGTCAGCTCCAGCCAGGATCTTTAACATCTCCTCCTCTGTAGGTGGCTTCTTCTCCTCTTTCTTCTCCACACAGCTGCAAAAGGAGAAAGATCTCAGACAAAAAAAAACAAAAAAAAAAACAAAAAAACGTGCATATGTGTTTACGTGCATGCGCACAAGTATATGCCAGGCTTGTGTACATATGCGTGTCTGTATGCATGACAGTTCATGTATATGTGCGTTAACAGCCCAAAAGTGTCTTTTTCTTCCTCTGCTCTTTAGTTCTCATCCTGTAGATATTTCTGGATGCATGCAAAAAATCTGATCTGGGGGTGGATGAGAGAGTTCTCTATCACACCTTGTCAAGCGCTTAGACTAGACTAGTATTAGATAATAGCTGTGTGTTCCTACCGTTTTTTCAGCTTCTTTTTTAAGTCTAAAGCTGGATCTGGAAACACAAAGAGAGCACCTTGACCATAAGCACTGCATCAGGTCTGCACATAAACTAAGCTGAAAGACTCAAAATATTTGTTACACTTACTTTCTGTAACAATGAGGGACATGGAGTGGATGGCTTCTCCGTGAATGTTGGAGGCAACACACTTGTAAACATCAGCATCATCCAGGTTGAGGTTTTTGATCTGAAGAGGAGAAAACACATCGCAGGTCTCATAAAATGTATTAAAGGTCTGCCTTCAGTGCTTTTTAACATAACTGATGTGTCTGTGCAATCAAAAGAAAAATGAATAAGAAATAAATAAAACAGCAAAAACGTTCTGCAATTAATTATGTGAAACTGTAATAGAGATCTCACTGCAGTACCGACTTTAATCAGAGTGGGGCAGTGTCATGCTAGCAATACCCAGTAAATATTTAGCCCTGCAACTTAACAGTCATCCCTCACCAGAGAAACAGATGGCAAGGGGAGATGCATATGTCAGCACCCACAAGTTAATTGCTTTATAATAGCTATTTAAGCTTCACTTAAGCTCCCCGGCTGGTACAGAGAAAGCGCTAAATCCACTCCAGAGTGGTTATAGATAAAAGGATCAGAGAGAATTTTTTTTCCTGTCTACTTTTCCTCATGATGCATAGTATACTCTCTAAGTTGACAGCACCAAGATGGCAAAACCACCCGCCTTAATGACAGACTGTAGAGAACCGCTGTACACCGAACACAAGTCTTTTATGGTCACATTCACCTCTGAAGGCAATGCAGTTTGACTTTAAACTATACCTTAGTAAATGCATTTAGATGTGAGTGTACGTGACTTAATTAAAGAAATACGTGAAGTTACTACTGCTCGAACCGTACACACATTCTTGAAATGTACATGGCGGCAAGGCTTTGGGTTTGTGTTGTTAAGTTGAAGCATAAATCAAGATTAGGTCTGCTAAATCTATTACTGCTTTTAAATGTCTTCTTAAAACATTCATCTCTGTGTGAATTTTAATTAATTTCATTTTTTTTAAATTCATATTTAATTGATTTATTGTTGGTTTATTGTTTGAACTTTTTGTGGATCAGTTAGCAACCTGATTACGAAAAGTGCTTTATAAAAAAAAAAAAAAATAATAATGCTCATTATCATGTCACACCATGAGTATATGCTGATTGTTGATGTTGTCATAAAAAGACTTAGTCTCATCAGACAGTGGGTTCCCGCTGGCCCTTTCCCAGCTGACATCGGGCTGGGGATTCCCCGTCACCTTGGCTCTGAACACTGCATTGTCACCTGTGATTGAGAGATCACACGGATCAGGTTAAAGTTCATGATCTGTTTGGGATTATGTAGCTGCGGCGGAACCGTTGTGTCTCCTCCCTTTTTAAGCATACCAGTTGTTTTTAGGAAATGTGCATGTTTTTAAAAAAAATCATACTGCAGCAGAATAAATGTTTAATGTGCATCTGATTTATTGCCTCTTTCTCTAAGGCCAGCAGTCTGTTCATGAATGCTAATGCTATGGCTACTCTGCAGTGTTCTGCATATTGTGACAGGCAGGTCTTCTACAAGCCTCTTAATCTATAATTCACAGGTAGAGCGAGGGTGAATAAGGCTCAAACACTTACAGTTTATGCAGAACAGGCACTAGTATTCAGCAGAAGCGGCACACGTCAGACATGGAGGTCATGAGCGTCACACAAACTCTATCACAGTATCTTTGCCTTTGTCAGGACTTTGATCTGAGAGTAGTTACAGTATATATAAAACGTTCACCCAGAGAGACAAATGATTATCCCAAGTTTACTTTTTAGTGGAGTTGAGCTTGTGTCATCTCCAGGCAAACTGTGGGAAAGAGTCTAAAATTAGTTTGCACAAAGTTCTCTTGAAGTCTCAAGGGCTCACAGTTGTTTATACTGCAATGTGAAGATATATATCAAGGGACACAGAGGGCATTTCTTAAATTTTCAAGGTGCTGTGAGATGAAAGGAGCAGTTCACCTCACCCTCTTGGGCAGTTATGGGGCGCAGTTTCTCCTCAAAATCTGGGACGGACTCTCCCTCGGGGATCTGGGGGGATTTCTGAACCTGGCTGAAGGACTCCACCACAGCTGAGGTTTTGCGCTGAACCCCAGAGTGCTCTGAAGGAGCAAAAAGGACATCCACATCGACAACATCAGATCATGTGCTGATTTGCATATGCCTCAACAGCCTGACTGTAAAATTATTATCATGATGAGGGTGACCAGGTGTCCCACTTTTTGTGGAACTGCGCAGCATTTTTGTCCTTTTTCCCCCCATGTTCCACATATTGAGTCGATGTCCCACATTTCGGTCTTGAAGAAAGTACACGGATTCAAGCAGACAGTCGTTCAGTTTCCATCCAAATCGCAAATATTGACCAAATTTCAGAAAATAATCAAAAGAAAATGTGAATTTCTTATGGTGATTTTCCTTCCACTGCTGTTATGTGAATGTTAAAAGCTGGTTCGTGGAGATAAAGAGTAGGCGCATATTAATAGTAGTGTCATACTGTGTATTAACTGTTCATTAAGGCTGGTCCTAAGACTGAAACAACAATTACTTATGATTGATGTTTGATTCACCATTACCTTAATGGGATATAAAATAAATCGACTTATTGTGACATAAGCTCAGTTTAAAGTGGATTTTCAAACTTTTCAAACTTTGCCAGTTATATGTCATGTCATAAGACCATAAGAACTATAAAACTCCAGCATTATTATATGCTTACTGTATTTATATATGTGCTATATACTCGTATGGTATGTGTAACCTGCAGGATCCATTGTGTTTGTTTATTTTTTAAGTTATAAAGACATTATAAGTATTGGTAACATGTCCCAGTTTCTGCCCCACATTTGGTTTGTTAGGATATGGTCACCCATCTGTATCATGATGAATGTTATTAATTTGCTTTATCAGATAAAGATGAAAAGCTCCGCACAATGCGACATATTAACCATTAGTTCTAATTATCTTTGCAAATTTTCTGTTCATGAATTATGCTACTGATGTCATTCATTAGGAAGATAACAAATGAGGGGACTCTCTTTAAGGATGGTTCCTACCCTCCATGGTCCTGGCTAAGCCTTGAGAGACTTTGCGCAGTTTGGTGGAGGTCGTGGAGGAGCTGAAGGTTGAGGAGGAGGACATTTGCATTTCAGACATCTGCCTCATTTGACCCATCTGCTTATCCATCTGCTCCATTCTGCCCCCACTGGCTGGGAGGAGCTGTGCTGCCATCGTGATGATGTACAGGTGGTGCTGATCCGTGGTTGGCTGCTGATACACACAAACAGAGACGTGAGACGACATCCTGCACGTGATGAAGGCATAGAGGCAGACAAATTTGACTGTTAATTTCACTTCATCTTGCTGTGTGAGACAGCTTTTGGTCCTGCTATATTGTCTCCAGTAGATAAGAGGGACCGGTGGAACAGAAGACATTTCTAATCATCCTCTTTAAATTCACTGATACTGCTAATATCCTATAGGGTACTTCGGCAGCAAAACAGGATGTTTGGAGCTGATATACAGTGTTCTCAATGTATGTGTCTGCGTGTACGCTCAAGTGTTTGTGTGTACCTGGATGTGTTTGTGTCTATCTCTGTGGTAATTGGCTCGGTGTTTCCATAAGCACGCACCACAAAATGATTGAAACTCACCACACTACCTCTGCGCGTCCCCTGCCCTTTCCTTGCTCTATCATCCTCCTTTCAGCAGTGACTACAATAGTCCTTTGCCTTTGTTAGGCTCACACAAAGATCCAATTAAAAAGGTAATCCACACACCTGCTGTGTTAGATAAAGCATTGTTTGTACCACTGATGAACTGTGCTCTTTGCTCTTCACTTTGAATTAGGATTCCCCTCTCAAGCCCAGTCTCTGTTTATTTCTTTCTGCATTGGAAGTAAACTGTGTTTTGGTTTATATGCCTGTGTGCTTGAACATAGCGCAAACATTTTTGAGGCTAGTGGTACAAGATTGGGTAATTTACCATTTATATCTGTGCCAACGCTAAAAGAAAAAATGTAATTTATAACCTTTCCGTCAATCTGAAGTGCATGGTTTTACATAAAGAAACGGAGAAATTTTATGTGATTCATATTTGCCGGTCAAATGTAAATGAAACATATTAAAGTTTAGGCTTCTTATGAATTGGAAACAAAAGTTGTGTATATGTAAATATAAACCTTACGGATGTAAAACACATTGGGATTATTAGTACAACTCATTCTTACCTGTGAATGACTGCTAAATATAAATGGATGGAAATGTCATATATAATTAAAATACATAAATAAGCCCAACATTTGTCAGTGCATAAAAAATGAGCCATTTATGTCATAAATCCTCATATAAATATACATGTGTTTGAGAGCTGTTACAGAAATATAGAATTTTTTTTTTACAGCATGCGTCAAGTTAAATGTCAATTTATAAAAAAAGACATCAAATTTACTTCCTGCAGAAAAACACAATTCAAATTGTGGCAGGTGAACTAATTAGGTCTGTAAGCTTCAAGATGAACTAAAGAACAGTGTTTCAAGTGGCCGCTGAAAACTTTTCGATTGTGCAACCCTTCAGTCTAAAGTGCAGCAAGTGACTTGGAGCAACAGAGTGCTGAACAGGTTGCTATCTTAGTGCAAGTGGAACCCAAGAACATCTCTTTTTCCTCCTTACCTCTCTGCTTCTTTGTTCAGTGTCCTTGATCTCTCTCTCTCTTTCTCATGGCATCCAGCATGGCAAATTGCAAAAGGATTTTTTTTCTCCCCCTTCGGCTCTATTATTTCAGAAAAACCAATGCACGCAGCCAACCAAACTTACTTGTTACAGCAAAGCCTTTGCTTTCTCAAAGATTTAGTCACCGCCCCGGGTTCCTGGTTCAACTGCCTCCAGCCCAAATGACTTGTCTTATGATGTTCTCATTCCACGCTCAGCTCCACTCTCAGCAGGTTATTGCCAGCTCGGCCTCTCCGCTGCTTTCTTCTTAGCTTCTTTTTGGTGCATGAGCCAGGACTTGAGCACTCAGCTTAAACACCTGTTGTTTCTTGTCTTTGGACAAATAAGGCTGTGATCTGCTGTGATTACTAAATGGCTAATATTTCCCACAGGTCAGCGAGCGTCCACTGTGGGCTGTTGCAGTATTTTAAAACATTACTGTCGTCCAAAAAGCATGTGGTGATGGAGAGTTTTAAGCAGGCTTCAGACACATGTGCCTTGGCAGAGACAAAGGTCTGGTGCATGAATAAAAAAATGAACAGTTTTGGCATTAAAACATATATACATGAATTGCACATTACAATTCTCTTTTACCCTCTGAACTTGTGCTGTCTCTTCAGTGCTTTACAGGATGCTCGTACCTATATCATCACCAATGAACTAGGCTGCAGTCTCTCGCTTGTGTATTAGGCTTATAAGAATCCTAACTTCCATTAAAATATGTAAGGAAAATGCGTTAATCATTCAAATTGATCAGAATTGTTTTAACTTCAGCCTGCGTGAATACTACAAAGAGTGTAACCTGTGTCAGCACTGTCACTAGAATGCTAAAATATTTTATTTGTTTGTAAAGATTTTGGAATAAGACAAAATCCTGAGTATGTAACAGACCATGAACTAATTCCAAACAAATAGTCGACATATGTCTGCTTCAAGAACAATGGTAGCCTATAGTAAATTAATAGAGATTTATACCACTACTACTATTTGGTATCAGTTGAATAGAAGTAACTGTTATTAAATTAAACAGTACTCTCAAAAACGCTGGTATTAGCTCTTTTGCAGTATTAGCAAAAATATGTTTATATTCTGCTTTTACTGACATAAATTTGTGGCTCGCTATAGCTCACCAACTTTGTAAGCAGTTGTCGTAGATTCCTAAGTGCTGCTCATATTTGGAAAAATTCCATCGACGCTCAGTAGGAAAAGGTTAAACGAGAGGAATCAAACACCCATCGACTGTGCCTGTTGACTGCCTGTGATGACCCTGGATTTTATCATCTTACACAATGTCAAAACTGAAACTTGGAAAGTGTCCCGTGTTTAATGGGGTTGAAACAAGCTCGTCGCTGGAGCTGCGTTGTGCATGGATGTTGCATTACAATCATGTATCACTTGTCATGTGTATCCTTTTCGAGGTGACAGCAGGGAGCACTTGACTGAGATTGTTTGGTTTGAGAGAGAGAAAAAAAAGACAGATATAGCGGAAAGAGAGATAGGCATAGAGAGCCCCATTGGCATTATGTCCCTCTAATCTTCTTTGCGCTACACCTGGTTGGCATACTAATGATGGAGAAATGACCTAGATTCCTCCCGTAGCACATTCATACTTGCAGCGCAAAACATAATGAGTCTGGAGTTCGTTGGATATTTGTTAGCGCGGCTACTGCTTTTCTGTCACCACTGAATCTTACAAAGAGGCCAAGCGTGGATATTTAATCTTGATGGAAGACAGTCTCATACACAACAATAGTCACTTTGGTGTCAGTCGTTTAAGGCTTCTCGTGGCTTCCTGATGAATCTAAAAAGACGCTAAAAACAAAAAAAAAAAAGAAGGAAAATCACAGAATCACACAATCACTTAACTCGTGACAGCGGCCTCGGAATGAAAACCTTTACATTAAAAGCAACTAAAAAAAAAGATACATTTTCCCGTAGTCGCAACTAATGTAAGGCTGGGGCCAGTCAATACTCTAGTCAGTGTATTTGAGGTTGTTACAGTAGTGATGTTCAGAAAGAGTCAAAGACAACACTGCAGGATGAGGTTTAATACGGCAGAAGCTATATGCCTGTAGCTATGTGATGTTAAGCACTCTGTCTGAACTGCACGTCTCTGGAGACATCTAATTTTCAAATCTGTCTAACTGTATTTGGATGAAACAGCTGCAGCTGAGTGTGCGAGTCTGTCTTGGTACGTGCGTGCGGTGATAGGTGGGGACTGAATGTACAAATGATAAAAGTTAACTTCATTTCTAACTTTAAACTTATGAATCATATTCACCCTACTTCTTGTCTGTGAATGTGTCTTTGCATTTATTGATGATGGATATGATGGATATATATATATATATATATATACTGTATATATAGTATGGACTACTGCTAACAAGGCATATTTTCAAATTTCAAATGTAGAAAACACATTTTTCTATTTATTACTTCTACTACTGACACAATATCGCATCCTATGCCCTGATCTGAACTCACATCCATTTATCTTTCTTCATCTTCACTCCTCCTTCCTCCACATTCCTCATCTCTTCCTTTAAACTTTTTTCATCTCCTGTTACTCCTTTTACTCATCTGTAAACATGGAGCAATGTTATTTCCCCAGAAGGAAATTCAATAGGACACAGTGGAGCAGAAAGAAATGCCACTCCGCACCTGTTTAGAGAAGAGGAAGCTCAGGCACAGAGGGCAGCCGGAGCCGATCCGGCGGGATGCAGGAGGCAAAACCCCCTTAATCTTGGTGACATTTTAGCTCAGACCTCTCATCAAAGCCTGTGAGCTGCTGTGCTCACAGGTTGGAGACGGGGGGGGTGGATGGAAGATGGAGGGAGATAAAAGCTACAGACAGAACAGACAGAAAGACAGAGATGGTCTAAGCAGATGTCGGAAAAGTAATGGAAGTCAAATTTTTAAATGTTGCAAGTTCTGAAAAAATAGTTTCTGCTTTCTTGCGTGTCTGTGTCAGATCTTCACTCTTCTGAATGCAAAAAGCATCTCAGTCTAGAATAATGTTCGATCCTCCCTGGTGGTACCTCCTCCCCTTGGCTCAGTGGTATCATAACTTGCTGCACTTTGGCACCTGTCACAGCCAGCTGGGCATTCATTCCTCCCTGTGGGCTTGGCCCCTGCAACCTGGTGCCTGCACAGCTTCTCTACCTTTATCAGTCCCCACCTTGAACACCCTTTCAGTCCATATCATTTCACTGCACACCACCTCCTCCTGGATTCATCCAAGCATGAAGATCCCTGGAGGGTGGGACCTAGGTACCAAATGTCTCTGCAGGCATGAAAGAGAGGGGAGGCAGACAGGGAAAACGGCATGAGTGAAATTTGAAACCAGACGACCATGGAGTGTACCTTCATTTCACTACAAGTGAAAGTGTTTTTCATAATATTAATGTGTGCTCTTACTCAATTTACACCTTCTTGTGCTAGTTCCCAATTAATGGAGCAATATGCAGCATGTGAAACATCACCCCTGCTTTTAATGTGAGTTTCCCTTGTTGTGTATTGAATGCGTACCGGTCGTTGGATAAAACAGACATAACAGAAGAACAGACAGTCAGAATATCAGTATATATATATATATATATATATATATGTGTATTTAACATAAAAAAGACTTGTTTTTGTCTTGGCTCAGACAGATGATCAAACATAGAAGAGAAATAGAATCAGAAACCCCAAAAGAGCCGTGATAATGTCTTCTAGAGAAAAGCAAAAGGAAGAACAGCACAAGGAACTATTTGTTTACAGACTTTGGATGACTTTCAGCCCAGTGCGTGTGTGATGAAATATCATCAGTTTTACCTGCAACAGCCCAAGCAAGGTGAATGCTGTGAAGTTTTTGTTTCAGAGTAAATGATGTTTGGCTGAGGTCATTCACTCATTTTAATGCAGCCCGGATGAATACCTAAGAATTTCATTTACGCTCAGTGTTTGCTTTGATGATTACCATTTTAATCCATGGAGACAGGGGATTACAGTTTGTGGTTTTACTGATTCAGGAGGCACAGCTGGGACAAGCTAAATTGAGGTCATATTCATATAGGCCAGGTCTGTGTCCTTTGATCCTTTATGTAGATTGATTGCCGTAGCCGCAGTGGGATGGTTGGACATGTATTAACAGAGGAATAAACTACGCGTTTTAACCCTTATCTAACCACAGAAGCCTCACTGAGATTATAATCTCTTTACAAGAGCATCCTGGCCAAGACAGGCAGCTGCTCAGTCAACAACACAGGGATAGTCATGCGTACACGCATATTCAAGAACAGAATCAGAAAATATCAAATGCATTCAACAAATTTCCTCAAAGCATTTACAGCCATAAGCACCTGCCTCCGAGGCTTTTAAAAAGACTTTGAATACGTCTAACGAGACCAGCTCCTCAAGTTTCGGGTCATTTTGCAATTGGTTCCAAGCAGAGGAAGCAGAATCTTAAACACCCCTTTTTTTCCAGTATAGAAGACAGTAAATGTTTCAGATACACTGTAAAGAGACCCAAAATAAACCAAGATATATGATAAACAAGAATATGCCGATGTTTAAAGTCCGCAGGTGGACACGGCAGATCATTTAGAAAACAACAAGCAACGACGAGTGAGAGCTTTAAAAGGCGTGATGCACCTCAGTAAACCTCTGGCGTACGGTACGCTCAGAACCCCTTGGATTGAAAAGCTGCCTTCGTGTGCGTCACGCCGGGAATCTAACACAAATAAGATGAACAACAAGTCTCCGTTTGGCCTCAAAGGATAGGCGAGGTTTGACTCTAAAATAAAACCCCTGTTCATTTTGTTCACCGCTGATTTTTTGAGGTGGGGGGGGGGGGGGGGGGGGGGGGGGGGGGGGGGGGGGGGGGGGGGG
>JAPQRN010000022.1:6257910-6273530 GCA_037367275.1 Coranthus polyacanthus
ACACACACACACACACACACACACACACACACACACACACACACACACACACACACACACACACACACACAGGTGTTTCCACTTAATCTGCTTAATGAGATCCCTCGTGACCCCTCATTAGAGCTCTTTCAATTCGTCTCCTACCACATGAACAACTTTCCTTCAACACAGTGGTTACTGGACACGTAGTTCCCACTCTTTATACTGTGGTCAGTGTTTTTTTGGGGTTTTTTTTCCCCTCTTTAACCAGAGGGCGGCAGTCAAGCGCGTATAGTAAGCGCCCTAGTGCGTCTGCACAGGGTGTCAACACACTCTCCACACAGTAAATAGTGTATTATGACATGGTAACGTGCAGTCTCACACTCGATTAAGGAAACGTCTTCACATTAAAAAAATGTTCTTATGTTTGCCTTCACCCTTTAAAACGCTCTCGCAGTAGTTCCATTATTTTAAAACTGTAGAATTTGTAAAACCCCTTGACACTGAATTTAGAGCAAATGCCAAACGACTCCCAGAAGCTTTTATTTTATTACATTAAAACAGTTACAGGCCTAAACGCTATACACCGGACCCAATGCGATCTAAAGAGGAATAAATACGGAACTTCAAGGGTCTATTTCAAAAGTAAACGCGAAGATGGAAGAGCACATCATCCGTGGCATTTGTGTGCGTGCAATACGACAGGCTAATCTAAAACAGTGGTTTCGCTTCTTGACTTCACTCTTCATCACACGACGTTCATCACAAATAACGGGGCTACAGGCCTTGGACACAGTGTAACAGGACAGAGTACGAACGCTTAACAAGTTTCATGTCGCGCGTCCAGCCATTGGATGATGGACCACACTAGTGCCAAGCGACGGTAAGATCAAGCGCTGTCGTCCCGCCTCCCGTGAAGGCTGCGCGGGCTCCTGATTGGATACCGGGCGCGTCACTCCCCCTTCCTTTTCAGGTTAGGTTGCTCTGCATCGTTAAGATGCTCAATTGATGGGCGTACTGAGCTGTGCGGTGAAAGGAGATACCCTTACGTGTTTCATTGTAGCAAAACAAAAACCATGTTCCGTCCTGGTTCTGTCGCGGCTTGCTGCTGGTTACTCCGCGGCGCCTTTCCCGGAGCTCGGCTGCTTTTTTCACGCCGCGCGCGGTGACAAGCGGGTTGGACGGTGCTATTCCGGCGTTTTTTATTCAAAAAAAAAAAAAAAAAAAAAAAAAAGATGATGACAGAATAACAACACAAGGCAGCGCATCCCCGCTAGCGGCATACATCACTGTTTTTCTTTACTTTAACGCGGTTCTTTGTCTGCAATCTTCCCCGCACGCACGGTGGACTCAAGGCACCGCCGGTACTTTTTTTTTTTTTTTGGGGGGGGGGGGAGAATTTGGTGAAATTGCACCTGCCGTGAGATAACGGACCAACCAGAGCACATGGACATCTTTTTTTTTTTTTCCTTCTTCTTCTTCTTCTTGGATCTCACGTCGGACAGTCACATCTGAATATTTCTATGTAGCCCCTTTTGTTGCGGCGACATGGAGCTTTTACGGTCTTTCGTTTACATCGGTTTAACGTATAGCTGCTCGTCGCGGGGGCTTCAAACCAACCCGATTATGAGGATGACAGCTGATCGCCCCTCCTCTCCCGGGACTTCAATAAAAACGCGCTTCATCTGAATCCGGCGTCTTCGATTGGAAACCAGTCGCGGTTTCAGCTGTGTTTAACAATAGATGAAGCATTGGGTGGCTGACATGTGCCACCTCGACCTTTGCCTGGTCAGGGTACCTTCATACTCGCCTCTTTGTTTTTTAAAGGCTTAAAATTAACTCTTTTTTTTTTTTTTTGTTGTTGTTGTTGTTGTTCTCGGCCCTTTTAATTTCATTTGCACAGATGACAAATAATCGGTTATTCTGCTCGGAATTGTTGGGTGTTTTAGCTTCGTGGAGATGCTCTGCCCGATCAGTCCTGCACAACTAAATGTCTCTTCTTGTTCTCTGTTACTTTGCGCTAAACTCGTGGCCAGGGATGATCCTTGAGTAGCGGATAAAATAAATCAGCGTCGTGGTGTCAGCAACGGCTTGAGCTACAGGGGATTTGTGTAGATTATCGCCGGACTGCTATTTTGTTCCCTGGGTCACACTGTTAAGTGAACTTAGAGGCTTTTGATCTGTAGCCTTTTCCCTGCTGCCCTGCTGACTGGAAACTCAAGGGGGGAAGTCTGTTTACAAGCCACACGGTTCATTGGGAAAAAGAGAGAGGGGGGGGAAACAGGGGGTCGCGTTCGTAAGCAATGACCGCCACAGAGGTGTTTATACCCAGATCTGAGGATAAGACGAGTTCGGCGCTGCTGTCACCCCGTGGATCTTTGGAAATGAGCTGCACAGCTGTAACGCTGTAGTTAACGCTCCCTGTTTACGCGCAGGCTGCCTGGGATGCCAGCGCTGTGACCGGGAGAGGTAGCCCGTCTGCAGAGCCGCAAAGCCAAAAACAGGAGCGCCCGAACGACCACTTTCCGGACTTTCTACCGGGCGTCTACCGGAGGATGTTTGAGCCAGGATGCTGCGCTTCCCCGTGAAGAAGATCCGGAAGCAGTTCAAGCTCCTGCTGCTGCTGGTACTGCTCACTTCGGCCGTGTGGTTCACCTACCTGCATATCAACCAGGGCAAGACCATCAAACTCCATTTCAACTACGGAAAAGGTAGGCTTTCCATAGACATAAATTGCCCATTCGTATTATGCATTACTCTTTTTTTTTTTTTTCCTCCACACTGAGTATTGTCTTCTGCTCTGATGGTATAAGAAACAGTCCCTGGAGATATTTAAACGGTTGGCCAATAAAATATATATCAATATACGTTTAGAAATAATAATGTATCAAAACTGGAGCGACGCCACCACAGTAGATAATGACATAAACTGGAATGAGATCACTATAAAGTCACCACTGAGTACCACGAATTCCTACAGGAGTATAATAGGAATATTAAAGTGTCATCACTAGAGATAATAATACTATAAAACATGATAAGGGCACTGTAAAGTTGCCACAGTAAGCCTTCTAACAGATATAATGTAAGTCCTATAGGTATGTTGATTGTTCTAGTGCAACCAGACACTAGAAAAAGTAACACACAGAGGCAGCATGTCTCATAAATTAACAATAGCTTCCTTCTCCAGGCTAAGTAAAGAGCACTGTGGTCTGAGCCAGGTCAAAAGGCAGGCCACCGCGTTCAGCATTAATAATCAAAGGGCTGTTCATGAAGGTGGCTTCAAAGGTCACAGGCTTGCCATTCACACTTGGAAAATATTAGAGGGGGTGGGCAGCGCAAGGCAGGCGGATCTCCACCTGCTGCGGTTGTGCTTCTTCATACGAAGGTTTGATTGTGTTCATCCACTGTGCACAGCAGGAGCGGCCGGTTGTAACAGAGAATGATGCTGAGTATAACAGAAATGATAACTGACAGTAAAGAAATACTGATTAAAGGTGTTGGATGATGTAGGATGCCATCACTACTACAGATTTAACATGGAATGATTGTACACTGTATCTCCTGCAGCTGTCTGTGTAAGTGATACGCCAAAGATTACGATGTCCTTGAAGTGTACACAGCGCATACACACCTCACACACACACACCGCACACACACCGCACACACACAAACACTTTGCACTGACGTACAGGGGTCATTTCATTGTCTCTGATCTTTGCCGTGGGGGTTTCCCAGCAACAAACCAGATTTAGTTTTGTGATGATGAGAGTCTCTATCCTATGATGAAGGCTCATGCTTTTAACATTTAGTAAACGCAGCTAAGTTGTCTCAAGTTTTAGCGGGAAAAAAACTCAAGCTGAGAATAACCGAGACTTGCCAGATACTGCAGTCAGGAAATGAAAGAGCAAAGTGACTATGTTAAAAGCGTGTTTTTCTATATATTGCAGGCGCTCTCGTCCTCTCTCTCACAGACACACACACACAGACACAATCAGGACATGCAAACACTGACATAATGCAAACCAACACAATGGGCACTGCAGTGAATTGTACTTGTATACATAGCTTACATTATTCCATCCCACATAGATTTTAAACATAAAAAAACACACGTAAACATAAAAAAATCATTATAGGCCGCACAACAGCCATACTTATCACTAATGAAGGCTATTGTATATTATATTTAATGCTTTACTATAACAGTTTGTGTTCCTAATGTTTTATACATACCCTGTGCTCACACACATGCACACACTGAAGTCGGCAATGGTCCTTCTCAGCCCTCTTATTCAAATAGACTGAGTGGATATCACCTGGATTGTGCTTCTTTTTTTTTTTTTTTTTCCTTTGCGGTGTTGCTGTCAGCAATGCGGTGGTTAATGTTGTGGTAATCTGCCCAGGAGCCAGGAGGAACCAGTGCCTCGCAGAGGCCGAAGCATGCCCGATATTTTGGATATTACCTTTTTTCCCCTCATTTTAAGGATTCCTCTAATCATCTGCCTTTTTGACTAGACTCCTGTGGCCGTCTGGTGAGGAAGGAAGGGGTTATGCTGCGCTGTGCTGGCCTGTGTGTCTAATTGACTGTCTTCCATTTAGCCGGCATCTGAGCAGGTCAACTCACTTAACCTCTTATGAATAACATGTCCCCTCTCGCACCAAGGGTTTCTAAGTGAGATGTAGCCATTACTGAAAACGGGGCTCCATGAAGTGTGTAAATATTCATATCAGGCTGGCAGTATTCTTTCATACAATAATATTCACTGATTCTTAGAACTGACTTGGGGCAGGTAGAAATAATATAATTTCCTTTTTGGCCCGAGTCCTCTCTTATTTGAATATGAAATGACAGTTTGTCAAATTTCCATTCCACTTTTCTCTATTTTGGAGGAAATTGCATTAATCTCAGCCAAAACCTCTTCTGAGTAAGCACACATGTCAGATAGATTGCTAGTATTTCATCCACTAGATAATTACGTATTGGCATATGACCAGCAGACTTATGAGAAATATAAACATCTTGGCATAAAGTGCCCCACTGAGGATGCATCTATCTAATTGTGAGTAGTGCTTTGAGAAGTGTGTCAGAGACAGTTTACAGCCAATGATTTTACGCAGGGTGTCAAGTGTTTCACATTTTAGTCTACTCACTTCAGTTTGCTCATGTGTTGGTTGACTGGGTCGACATAATGAGGGAACAGAGGCTTGAAACTTTGAAAGTAGGGCTTCTTAATGGCATCCCATGGACCGTATTTGGCAAACAAACATACTTTTGCCATACTTTAAACATTTCTCACTCAGACACAGTGTGTGTATCCTGTAGACCTAACAAACACTTTTAATCCATTTTGAATACATTTGCGATGTCTTTTTAAAGTTCTTTTGTTAATATAGGCTGAAAGTCTTCTTCTCCTCTTTTTTTTTTTTTTTTGCACGGCTAACTTTAATCCGCCAGCTATTACTGCCCTCTGCAGCCGGCACTCATGTGTATAAATGGCAATAGAAAGTCTGTGGTTGAAATCTATTGACTGAAAAGGATCTGGGTGAATAGTGAAGTGAAGCTACTGATGGTAGGCGTGGATGGTACACTGAACATTTGCGATGTTACTTGGACGGTGACAGTTAAACAATTAAAGGGTCTTACAGGCCTACAGGACAAAGTCCATTACTAACGTCGATTTTCATGCCTTCCAGTAGATCTGACATTATTACTCAAATGTCATTCACTTTGTGGTTGGTTGGCAAAGAAATCAGCCACACACAAGTGTCATCAGGTCGTTTTGATTCAGAATTGTCATAATTCAGAGCACTGAGCCAGCCAGAGCCGTATTGAAATGGGCCATCTTTTTCTGCCACTAAATTATTCAAAACAGGCTGGAGCCGTGTGATGGACTAGTGATAGAATGGTGATTGGCAGTCCACTCATTTTTTTGTGATTTTCTAGAAAGAAGAGAGGGACAATGGGGAGAAGGATCCAATCTCAGGCAGGTGATGGCATACATGAACAGCAGTTTGAGAAGTGAGGAATTTAAATGCTTGAGCGTGAGTGCAGACTTTTTACAAAAAGCAAAAAGGTGAATTTACCTCCCCCCCCCCCCAAGAAACATCTGTGCCTGAAGGAAACTGTAGTTCAGCAGTCTCTCTCTCTCTCATCATAAAATGTTTACTTTTTGTTGGATGTATCATTTACATTTACTTGCTCGTCACTCTCAGCTATGAAAAGGCCAGTCAGACAAGTATAATTACACCACAATGAGCAATTCCAAGAAGACTTTCGTTTGTGTGTTGGTATTTCTTGGGGCATTCATTTATATTTTCTTTTAAAGCCAAGGTAGCATTTGGAACTATGATGACGGGGAAAGCCAAAAAGGTATAATTAAATAGTAATTACAAACTGGCCTCATTTAATCAGAATTTCAATAAGGAAGTGTGTTGGCAGGCAGCACTGCGGTGCATATTAGATGAGCGCCACATTTATGTGGCCACCCAGTTGTACAACAGCCCCCCTGTTTTCCAGCATCAACAGGTCCACTGAGGAGGAGGTGGAGGAGGAGGAGGCAGGCTACGGCATACAGGGCTCTATTGATCAAGTATGATTACACATGTGGAGGCTCACACATATGCATACATTTAACCAGCAGCAGCACAAACACAAATATTCAGCCTATATTTTGCGAAGTAGCCCGTAATGCATGCGTACATTTAGTATTATCACTGCACAGAAGGGATAAAGAGGAAGTCGGAGAAAGGAAGTCTCAGGGGCCTTAACAGATTGGATGCTTGTTTGCCCATGGAGACAACATATGGGAGAGGAACATGTGGTGCTGGGCTGGTGGGACATTTTAAAGAGATGATTTTTTTCAAGACCAATGCATATACAATTTCGAAGAAGCACAAATGCTTTGAATATACTCGGAGAAAAACTAAAAGAGACATCATGTGGTCACTGCGTCATTCTATTGAGACAGTATCTTCTGAGAGAAAGGTGAAACGTGCTGTAATAAAACCACCCACAAATGCATTCAAACACTTGGATATCAGTATCAAGTTGGCTTTGCCTTGTTGTTGAATCTCAGCAGCAACACCCTCAGGCTGGCTTGCTGTCATGGTAACCATGCCCTCCAATGTCATTTTTCCCAATTTTAGCTCTAGAGGTTCTCACGGTCAGCTTTACCTTGGCCAGAATCAGTCTGCTGGCAAAATGGTAACAGGTACGACCTCAGTGCATGCAATTGTTTAAACAAATGCAGTGCTTGCAATCGTTTACACACATGCAACACTTTTTGACTTCATCATTTGTTCATGCAGCAGTGAATATTAGCAATTTTCCTTGTATATTTATGAAAAATGCATGTGCTAGTTTCCCACTTGCACCTTTGGCGAGACAACAGCTACTGGAAGAAAGAATAACAGAACAAAAAATGCACAATAAATCTTTGTAAAAAGCGATTCACAACTATATTGTACTGTTTACCTTAGGTGTGTTTCTGACAGAGTTGGAATTAGCAGCTTTTATAACAACACCAAGCCCAGCGTGGGTGCAGTCTGCAAGTCTGCATCAACAAAGTGGTTTGGGCATGTTAAACTGGAGACACGTGTGATCCCAGCAGGGAGGTGCAGCTTTTAAAGATTCATTCATTCATTTAGGAACACTGTGCCTTTATATCACTGTGGCAGAGCTCTGATAATCAGATGAAAATGCAGAAAAGAAGCTCATCAGTAGAAATCCCAAAAGGAGTGAATTGTGACGTTTTAGCCATCCTTTTTTTATACCATATTCCAAGTTCAGATGGAAGTCATTGCTGCATTACCGTTTTCAGTGCAGGGATCCTAAAATTCATAACTGTAATCTTATCATTGGTGCATTTGCCTCTGTGCTTTATGTAACAATAAGTAAGAGTCATTCAGTTTGAGTGGACTGTATATTTGACATTTTATTTCATGTAAAGGCCAACATTATTAAAGCACAGAGAGCTTTTGTCTGGGGAGCTACGATGGGGACCGTCACAAGCTCAGCCATGAAGCTGCCTGACAGCTTATCTGACCAACCCAGTAAATCTCTCTCTCTGGGTAATTCCGCAACCAGGATGAAGGATGTCTCCATAACAACTCACACTGAAACCTCCGTGTGCCTAGATGCTGTAAGTCCATTGGAGGAGGAGAAAACAGAAGGATTAAGTGGGGAGGAAATAATACCTTATGCTCTACTTACGCATATACGCATTTTCTCACACATCATTTAACATGTTGTCATATTTGTGCACTTGCTTTATGTATACCTGCATTGTGAAAATAAGTTAATGTTCTTACTCAGTTATATCAAGTCCACTTGCTCCATTATGCAGAGTGCTACTGGACTGTATAATGGACCTGGGATTCGTAAAACTTGGGAAACAGGATGAAGGGAGAATGGAAAGAGGTTTTGAGTTGAGCAAAAGCATTTCAAGTGTTTTAACCTCAGGGTTAATGAAATTTGTGTTGGCCCAACTAACAAGCCACCATCAAGGTACCAGCTTTGCCCCATGCAGATGAGAGTTCTGGCCCACTGCCACAGCTTTGCCGCAGGACATTTGTCTGTACGTACGAGAGTGAGCAAAACAGAGAGCGGTTTGGTGTAAAGGAGAGAAATTGTTATATGTTTGTGCGCGTACTTTATTTTTTTTCTCCCGAGTGTGTTATTGCATGTGTCTGTAAGGGCACACCTCCCAGATCTCGCTGCCGTCTGCACTTTAGCCCCAGTGTTTATCCGAGCAGAAGAGGAAGCAGCTGAATGATGGCACTGTCTGCCCACTGGCAAGCTCACTGTGAATGGGGGACAAGTATTTGGGGAGGAGGGACAGGGCAGAAGAAGGACACCCTTCTCACGCAACAGGTGGGTCAGGCAGCAGGATGCACCAGGAACCTAGTCCTTCATGGTGCACAATCAGTATATTCTGTTTGTACATCGAACTGTGGTTCCTAGTTGGATGTGGATGAGGCCCACTTTGGAAAGCCATTCAGGTGTAGCCAGCTTCTACAGCAGGGGTGTATAATAATGCAGCAATCTCGCTGTTAAACAATGGCATCAGGATTTAATTAAGACCAATTTACTCAGTAGAGACTCATAAAAACCCACACAATTTGGACAATTTACTAGGACACTGCAGGGAAACGGAGGAGTGGAGTGCGAATAAGAAAGCAACGAATGAGTCGGTGGCAAGTTTTAAGAAATGAGAAACACTCAGAGAGCAAGAGAGAAAAGAAGCAGCACTAGAAAGACAGATGTCAGGTGGGAGTATCGACTGTAGACGATCATGATCCTTGTCGTGATGGGATTTGTCAGTTTCCTAGCGCCCAGGCTCGGTTCCGCTCTTTACTCCCCACCTCTGCAGTAGGATTTCCTTTCATAGGGTTTCTATTCAGCACTGGGCTGTATCAGCTCTGGTGTTGCCTTACAGTAAGCGATCCAGACCTTGCAGGATTTCAATCAATCATCAAAGAGAGTGTGTCTGTGCGCTCCCTGCTGCTCAGAATGAGCTTTCTGTAGTGGTGGTTAATGGAAAAGGTCACCTCTCCTGAAGTCTGTGCTGGCTCACAACAAAGACAGAGAAAGGATCAGAGAAGAAGGGCAGATAAACCTTGAGACAGAAATGGTCGAATACTGATTTTGGTTTCATTGTAATCAGCTTTTTGGATTTGTTTTTTTACGCCTCTGCTGAAAAGTCACAAAAATGGATGCACTTGATATAAGAAAGTAAATTGACTGTAACATGCGGCTCCCTGTGTGCATCCCTCCATAGTTTTTACTCGTGTTCCCTTTGACCCTCATTCTCGTTTGAAATCCCTATCATGCACATTTTAACTATTCATTGCACACTTATGAATATTTACAAGTTTGTGGAACCCGATCTGGAGGTAGGAATAGGAATTCATCTCCATTTATAAAAGCTTGCAGAGTAAAGTTGAGCCGTGAGATGGAAAGTTATTTCTTCACTCTGACATTTCACAGCTTTTACTAACACATCAGGGTGCCATTTAGATAAAACGAAATCCTCTGCCGTACATCCGGATATATATCTAATATCTATAACCATAAAAATATGAGGGAATGCAAGAGCAGTTAACCCGCGGGGTGTCTCTGCTGACAGAAACGTAATTTTAAAACTCAAGTAGGGTTTTCTCTGCTTAGTCGAGCTTCTTGAGTCCTTTCCTGTCATCTTCTGTCATTGCTATAGGGTTGTTGTTTTTTTATTTATTTTTTTTTTTATATCTCACCTCACATTACAGTAGTTACCAGTTGCAGCTCACCTATCATCCATGATTTGTTTTACTGTTATTTGATTTTTTTTCTGGTTGAAGTGTGGGAGTATCACAGGAGGCGGCAGAAGAGAGCACGAGAGAGAGAGAGAGAGAGAGAGAGAGAGAGAGAGAGAGAGAGAGAGGACAATGGCTGCACTTTGTCATTCTTTTGTTTTGCGTCTCAAAGGCTGCTCACTGGCTTGATTACCGTGTGAGCAGCTTTGTGAAGGAGCGCGGCATCGCTCTCCGAGAGATGTCAGACACGTTTCCTTTTTTTGTACTGTGGCCAATCACGAAGAAACATATTTACAATGAAGGGAAAGTTTCCAGGGTGTTTTGGAGCTGTGTGTTTTTTGTGTTTGTACAACTGTGCATACTTGCTTTGTGAGATACCGTGCCTGTGTGCATTGAATTTTAATATCTCTTCATTAATTTAACCTCACTAAAAATCACTTGAGTTAAAATGTTTTGTTTTCTGTATTTTCTCTACCTTACTCAATTTGCTGTTATTCCCTCGGTCTTAATCGCTCAAACACAATTGATTAAAAAACTGTGTGTTTGGTGTTGCAGCCGTTAGACAGGTTATGATGCAAGATAATTTCTCAAAGTTAATTTCCTTTTTCTTTTTTTTTTTAACTGAGAACTCTGGCAAAAGGACGGTTGCAACGCTGTTACACATTTGTTAAACAGTTCTGTATATGAACATTTTAAAGTAAGCAGTTCAAAAGAAGCAGTGGATGGTTAAAAGATCATAGCAATGTTTTGCATATTTTAGCCCAGAGTTTTTTCCCCATTAAAGATTTTTTTTTTTCAGGGGCAGTTTTTCCTGACTCGAGCTCAAGGTCAAATAACAGAAGATGTTGTGTTTTGTACAGATTATAAAGCCCCTTGAAGCGAATTTGTGATTTGTGCTCTTGGTCTATATAAATAAAAATATATAGACTGTTTTCTAAGACAAATCACAGATTTATTTTACCTACATGTCTGGTTTTATTTCATTTGTGTGTAGCATGACAACACAATGCGAGTGGCAGCTTGCTTAGGATCGCAGCCCATCACGGTGAACAGGGAAGTCGGCTTTTATTTAGTTACATTGTCGTCGTGTGGTAGAAACTGTGGTCGAAACTGACGGTTACGAGTTTCAAAATATCAGCAGCGAAGCTCTGAGAAATCTGAGGCTTTGGAGATGCTATTGACAACAAGGAATCAAGGAATTAAGCTTTATCAGTGAGCTTCTTGAGAATGGGAAAGACCACCTCGCTCACCTTGAGGTTCAACCTTTCTAACATACATGGCTGGTTTTAGGCCACTTGGTATCTTTTCCATCAAATCACAAATGAGAAAAGCCCTTATCACACTTCAATCTCAGCACTCCATCTCTTAGCTTCTGTGCTGGCTTTTGTCTCCTGTGCGACGTAAACCGCATTCCTTATCTAACGTGGAGGTGGCTGCTACCGAGGGCACCTGTATGGCGTAAATCCCTCTCTCTTGGATGAAAAGTGGTGCCGCAGTCCTGAGATCGAAGTCAACGTATCATATAAAAGCTTCGAAAGCAACTGTAGCTTGAGGTTCTTATTTTCCCTCCAGTAGCTGTGTTCTTGTCATAACTGTATGTGGTATAGCGTTATTGTTCTGACACAGCAGAGGTTGATTGGCTAACTGCCTGCCTTGTTCAACCTGAGCCATAAAAAAGGCTGCAAACAGTGACATAAGTGCAATCAAAAGTAAAACAATATAAAATAAAACAAAAGATCAGCAACCACACCGCCAAAAAGTCAAGCGACATTGTTGTCAGAAGTTAATTACCCAAAATAGTTGTAATAGATAATAGATAATATAATGGTTGAGAACAGAAGCATGGATGATTTTGCTGTTGTCTCAACTTTTAGCTGCCATTGTAGATTAACATCTCTTTCTGTAGTGCTTCGTGACTTTGTTTGGCACAAGGAGGGCATTCTTAAAAGCTCATGTGACAGAGGGAGTATTTTATGTCTAATGTCCTACACTCCTATTTTCTATTTCACATTTGCTTGGTTGCTCTTCTTTGTTTTCTTCTCGCTTCTCAGCCTCCTTTTTTATTCATTATTCTATCTACAGAAAGACAAATTTAAGCATTTCACCTGGCTGCATTCGACGTGAAGATTCACCTTCCTCAGCAAAGCAAGACGACGCAAGTCTATTATATCTCTGTCAACCCCGCTGCTGCGACTCGCCCCGCTGGTGGAAATGAGGTGTTTTTACCTTTTGGAGGAAAGGAGGACTGGCAGTTAGCTGGTGGTCGCTGTACATTGGTCTGGCAGTTTTTTTCTGACCGTCGGATCCTGTCCCAGAGCACAAAGAATATTGAGAAAACAGCCAAGACCGTGCAGTTATTATTTAGAGTAATGTTGGCGAGTAGATACATAGATAGATGTGTAAACACGTGCGCTGTCCTCATACAGAGAATCAAAGACATGGATTCAGAATTTACCAGGTTATTTGTTTTTGTTTGTGGGATGGGGTGGTTGGTATGCCTCTTATGCATACACAAAGTTCAGGCTTCGTTGTGTTGTTGTGCATGAAAAACAGTGGAGTTGTTTATGTACCGTCCAAGGCCTGTCCAAAGTAAATCACTAAATAGCACTGACTACTACATAACTTGTTCATATACAGTACAGTAAAGAAACCAATAAATACTACTTACTGTGTGTAAAAAAAATTCATTATCTTGTTTTAATGATAAAAAAAGCCAACACAGTAAAACAGAGAACACAGCGCAACCAGGCTCATATAATGACTCTGAAATGTTGTTGCTTTATTGAACAACATACTTAAATTTTAAATATCCATTCCTGCTGCAGCACAAACCATCCAACTGAAGTTTATGGGTTCCATGATATAATGTGTCATATAAACATAATCATTTTAACACAAAAGACAATAAACACATGTATAATAAGAACGTCTAATAATAATAATAAACAACATACTTAATGTAATGTACACTTGTCACACAATAGAGATACAGTGTGCCCTTCTGCAAAGTATTTTAGCGAGACGTGGAATTTCTTGATCTCACATAATGTAAACTGCTTTGCAAATGTTACTGAGATGAAAGTATGTTCGTGGTTGCAGCATAATGCGATTTTTGTCACGGTTGTCTTTTCCACGCTCCACGGCTTTTCCTTTTAATAATATCTTTGCGTACTTGACAGAGAAGCTTGACTAACTACGTACTTTTGTCTCCGTCAGACCACACCGTGGACTGCAGAATTCCACATTAGCCTTTTTAAGTAAAGCACATCGATACTACATTGGAGATAACAGGTCTACACTGCTGCTATCTCAAAACCTCTGCAATTTTCAATTAGATACAATCACATTTAATCAGTGTGCCCATGTAACTCACTTAATTTTCATGATTTAAAGCACCAAATTAATTAGCCATTTCATCAACCTTTAATTCTGCTTGCCAAGTAAATGTTCATCGTTGTATCACACTGTCACAAATGTACGAATATCTCTTTGTTAAAAGCAAAGTGGAATGTGTTGCATCGTCGGTATCTGCTGTTTTTTTAAAACTCAGCATAGTCTTAGCATTTTGCGGTTTTCCAACAATTTCTGCAGTGTTTCTGAGGGTAAATGAAGATGGGAAAAAAAAAAAAAGCGTTAGGTTTTTTGTTTTTTTTTAACATCAGTGTTTGCCTCCTAGCCACTTAAAAAGCCAAAGTTGGTGGAGAAACTAAAGTGATAGTGTAGTGGTAAGTGCAGCATGATAATACAAAGGAGACCTTGTCTTCTCCTCCGTATCTCACTTATATTTTTGCTTCAGGTTGTAGAAACGCTGATTATGTTGCCTCTTCATGCTAATCTGCTTTCAGCCCACACATTTGTATCAGAGAGGCACACACATACAGGATGCAGATGCATAGAGAGTAATTTGTTTTTCTTTGAGTGCTCTTAATGCTTGATAGTGCTCTGAATAAAAAACAAAGCAAAAAAACATCCAATAAAAAAAAGTTAAACCTGAGTTCTGCCTGTATAAAATGAAGGTGTCAAAGGCTACAGTTTCTTAGCAGAGCTTTATTTTCTTGGACTAATACCTTTATCTTACAATGAACTGAAATAGACAGCTTTTTGATTCAGTGTAAGGCAAGTCATATGGTATCATGTTCGTATCTACTGTCAGTGCTCTTTGCGTTGGTGCTTAAAGGGAGTTTGACGTGTAATGAATAAATGTTATGAATAAAACCCTTTTTGAATCTTTTCACTTCTGACCCCCACCATATGCCTTGCATTATTTTATTCAAATTGCTGCCAAAAAACCAGAGCTCCAGACATCCACTAGGCTAGGTTAGATGGATTGTATTCATGTCCAAAGCTGATGTTTGGTAGTTGAAACAAGCACTTTCTGTCTAACCTCTGGTGGCCCTGCATTTCACAGTGCACTTTATATCCCATAAAACAAAGGTTAACAATGTTCTTGCTATTAACACAAAGAAAACATCAGAAAAACGCCTCCCTACTGCATACAAATGCATACAGATATTTAGGTGTAATCACAGACCGCTATCCTGCAAAGATCACACTGAATTTCTCTACAAAAAGACAATTTATTTTCTCCACCGTCTTAGGTGTCTTGGGGCGAGTGGACAAATTCTTCTTCATTTTTCACTTCTGTGCAAGAGTTTGTCCAGTATTTTAAAGTCAAAATTGCTCCACCAAATGAAAATGTGTTCAAAGATTATAGGCCATCCCCTTGAGAAACTCTGTGAATCAGTCTACAATGAAAACATATTAATGCAATGACAGACTGCATTTCTGCATTTGTATGTTTTGAACAGTGAATACAAATAGTCACCGCCAAACCAGAGATACAGGGCTTCGTGATTTAATAAGGTCAGACTGCAATACTCAATCCTAAAAATTAAATATGGAGCTTAATTCCAGATCATATGTACATTGAAGGGCCTTGAATATTGTCCTCTGAGACTGTAATGTTACATAAATGTGTCTCTAGTATTTTACTTTTGTTTTTTCTATGGTGCTGCAAAAATATAAAGTAAAGTATAAATGTACTTTGGTTTTTTCTATGATGCTGCAAAAATATAAAGTGGAATCATTTGACAGATGCCTAAAGTATAGAGTGTCTGTTTTTGCTTAATGCAACATGGTCAAATAGTAATTGATAGATTGAATTTGCATTAAATGGGACTGTTTCTCAAGTATTTATCCACAGGGCTTAACAGTGCAGCCTGTGTATTTCTTGCTGTTAACCATAGTGTGTCTGTTTATTGAGTTGCAGTGTTTTTGGGTCTTTCTGCAGGTGGTCTGCTTCCATCATTTCAATGTGCCAAGACAGGCTGGCACTCTCACCCCTT
>JAPQRN010000022.1:6274773-6300661 GCA_037367275.1 Coranthus polyacanthus
CACCCCACCCCCACTTACCGCTGTCTGTGCTACAATGACAGTACTTCTGGTGAACGATGTGTCTGTAGAATGCAGCACCTGTGTCCTCCTGCAGGCTGCTGTCCCCCTGGGTCGGATATTATCCCTGCTGGTCCTCACAGACGCACACATACCCACCATTTCATCAGTTCCCCTCATTCAAGCACTCTCTGCTCATTCATATGCTACAAGGGATTCCTATTTCGCTGCCTAGAATCTATTCCTTCCGGGGTTGTGGGAGTCTGCACCTGTGGGCTACATGCACAGAAATACACACACGTTTGTGGGCTGAAATTGCTTGCATCCGTGCGTGAATTTGCTTCCCATTTAAGCTGTGGGGAACCTGACTCTGGAAGCATTCAATTTGGCCCTGAGAGTTCCACCTGCGATGAAAATAGGTGCGGAAGCTGAGGAGGCGTGGAGGAGACATGATAAATAGATGAAAGAGGCTATAATCAGACTTCATTTTCCTAGGAGAATTATGTTAAAAGTGGCTTAATGTGGACTGGGCATGGTTTAAAGTCTATAGACCCTTAAGGCACATAATGCAGAGGCTTTATTGCGTTTTTTTCAGATAATACCGTTGGTTTTGTGCCATTAAGAGGAGCTTCTTACATCACTGTTAATGTAAACACTAATCAGGTACATTGGGTGTGAACATTAGTGCAGAAAATTTGGCTTTGGCTACAAATCTACTAGTGAATCATAGCGTGTTTTCTTACAATTATATGCAGTAAATGATAATGGAACTACCTGAAGCCTATATCAGTTTTCTAGAGCTACTCGTTCTTGTCAGCATGCTGATTCACACATGTGAGTCAGCTGAGCTTCACACTTTATCCCTATGGACACACATACAGTCGAGTCTCTCTTCCTCTCTCATTCGCCCTTTTACCCTAACCCGAAAACCACTCCTTAACCCTCAAAATGTTCCATTCCTCATACCCCGAAATAACACCCTAAATATTGATACATACTAAAATGTATTCTCACAAGTTGTCCTCACACCCACCCGTAGCAGCAGCTGCTCAACTCCTCTCTTTGTAAGATGCGTGTATGAACATAACAGTTTAAAACGCGAGCTAAAATTGCTTATGGTCGCTCTGCTGCTTGTCCACCAGCCCACAAACGCTGTGTTTTTACTTGACTGAGCATCTCTGGGAATCTGGCCTCACAACCCCTTCCTGTTAGCTCCGATGAGCCTGCAGCCCTCAGCAACTTCAGCTCTTTATTCAGGTCAGGGATGAACACAAACTCTATCCGCTGAGATTTGAACGCCCCACCCCATAATCCAAAATTCTAAACAAGGGCTAGCTCTACCACCGAAGCTAAATCATACAAATCCACCACCAAAGCTAAATCAAGCTAAGATGGCTGCATTCGGGAGCCGGGGATTGAACCACCGTGTCAAAGTGTCTTTGGGCAAGACACTGAACCCCAATTCACTCCCAGAGGCTGTGCGACTGGTGTGTGCAAGTGCATGAATGAGACACATTGTAAATCACTTTGAGTACCAATATAGTAGAAAAGCACTAAATAAATGCATGTCCATTCACCATTTACCATCAGATCACAAAAAAAAACGGATGTTAATGCCAGGTCTGAACAGGGCCTTATGCTTGCACCTGCCTGTGTCTGATTAACAAGCCGGACCCGTTGAAACTGACACTCTGTCTCAATCTTGATCTGCTTTGGGGAAAACGTAGTAGTCACTACACAGTTAACCAAACTTTGGAATGACAGCGAGTTAATGTAACATTTCGCCTCTAGAGAATATGAAGCAATAATCTGGATGTAAACCTGAGTTGTCTGACAGCTGTCCCAGACCAGGGCAAAAAAAAAAAAAAAAACACTTTCTGTCTGTGGCTGTTTTATAAAATGTTTAATATCCTGGTAAACCCAACAATAGTAGAACGTTTTCATGCACAGTTGCAGCAGACTCAGACAATCTACTATGGATGATGAAGACTGTCCACTGATGGATTTCTTCTTATATGTGTTTCTTGTCTCAATGTTTGGTTTGTTATAGAAGCTAAACAGTAAAAGATCTGTTCAAGCAACCAAATGTTAACACAGGGCGGGTGTTGCTTTGATAATTTGAGTGTATTAAATATATATAACTGCATAACAGGATTATGAAAATGCTCTATGCAGCATATTGTTGTTGGTCAACATGCACAAGTTCTTAGAGACACGTAGAAATTGCTATCAGCAAGTTTTCTGAACAGACTCCCTCTCCTCTGCTTCTTTTTGCCCTCTGGCACTTTCCTTTAAAAATTCTCTCCTCTGCTCTTCTGTCACTCCCAGCATTCCCTGCAGTGTTTCCTGTTTAAATGTCTCTGATTCTCTAATTGAGAGTTAGACTGATAGGGGTGTCAGAGGGCTTGTGAGGGAACAGGCACATGAAGCCTGCAGTATGTAGTAGAGTGTGTGCACACGCAATCATGGATAAACCACCGCTTTTCTTACGGCCATCTGGGAGTTTAGGCATGAGGACGTGCTTGTAGCCTAATCAAGAAGTCACGTAATTAGACTTCTGCGTGTGCAAGTGGGTAGAGCATGTGTGTTTGTTGTTCCTGAGGTTAAAACAAATGCTTGTTAATATATTTTTTTGCATGCCTGTCAACGCTCCTTTGTCTGGTTCCTTGGCAACACATCAAAAGCACAAACAACAGTAATGACACCAATGCAGAAGGCAAAAGAAAAAAGGGGAATTCTCTCATTAAGCTCTGCTTTACCAATTAGCCAGTGTAGCCGGGTAGTCACGCTGCAACCAGACATGACTTACTTAGTCTTGTCTAGGACTGGATGACCTGACAATGTTCCAGCGTGGGCGATCTTACGTTTGACCTACGATCTACATTTCAGAGAATCGTACAGCTTGTGTCCTTAAATAAATAATAGTGCAGTCCAAGCCTACTCCCCTGATATTCATTTTAAATGGGCTAGGTACCAGTGAAAAGACAGTATCTTACAGAGAGCACAATGGTTTATTTGTAGTCCGTTTATAGAGAGTATGTCTGTTAGCGCTAAAAGTGTTTGGTTAGTTCACTTTAACTTGCAGGACTTTAATGTGTAATGTGCAGCCACTGAGGAAATAAATTCATGATGACTCCAGACAACAAAGAACTTCAGCACTCAGTGAGCGGTGGATGTGGACGTCTGAATGTCCAGTAAGGCTGGTTTTACACAGATGCCGGAACAACTGTGGAACAACACAATGTTTTCAGTTCATTATGAAACTGTGGTGACAAAAATTAGACAATGGCAGGCCGCCACAGTCTAGGCCACTCTGGTAGAAGTGGCGCATCTCAGCCTGGCCCGCAATGTCCTCAAAGGAAAACAAAGGGAAACCCGAAAAAAAAAACCCATAAAAACGCATCACGAAGGTAAATGTTTGCTGTGCCAACATCACGAGACATTTTTGACGGAGCACGCTAGCTATTCCACAAACTTGTCATTGCTGGAAAAAAAAGAAAAACCTCTGAGATTGTTTTCCAATTTGCACCAAGCAGGATATTTTTATAAAACAACCACGCACACAAATGTTTGAAAGACTGTCCATATTTACAACATAATGCGGTGTGTTTAAAGTCGATGGTGCTTTTGAGTGAATTGTTTTATCTAAGCAGTGTTTTCATTGTAACCTCAGAGTACAGCAGATTGACACATACAGCTGTAAAAAAGTCAATATTTTCTAACAGAAAGTTCTTGTCAATATAGCCCTCTGGAAAACAAAGTTGGCCACCCCTGGTCTAGGTAATTAATGGGAAACACTGTCACAGATGTATGGCACACAGTTAGGAAAATGTGGACAAAGTGCTTACTGCATCAATGAGCAGATTTGCTTTGTGTTCCAGCTATGTCTAAAAATTGAAATCAGGCCAAAAGGATGCACAGTTTTAAATCAAACAACTACAATAAAAAAAAAAAGCCCAAGCCCTTCTGAAACAAAGGGAAAACCCTGTTATAGGTTGGCGGTAAATACCTTACACTTTACAAGAGGTGAAACAAATCATGATTCAGCTCATGGATAACCCTAAACCTTCGTCAAAAGACTGTCATATGGTCTTTTGGCCAGTTCGTTCAGTGCTAATCTTGACAAGCATTCACAACTGCATTTCTATTCGTTATGTTGTTTGTTATCTGTTACCAACCAGAATTCAATCAATTTTCCAGACCACTGTGCTCTTCAATAGAAATGAAAGGGAAAAGGTGACCGCACGGCATTAGACAGACAAATTCACACCTTTATGTCAATATAATTAAAAAAATAACCTGCTCTGAGCTCTGCCTTGCAACTGTTGCTAAGCACTTTTTCTGCGGTTGTACAAAATATTTTTTCACTTCCTGTAAAGTGCCCACTTATTACATTTTACCAGCATGCCAATTCTGTAGCTGTCCTATTTCAGTTTTTTTTTTTCCCCCCCAAAATAATATATTCTGCCCTCCCAATATCCTCTGGAGCATCTGACAGATAATATGGGGCTCAGTGAATTCTCAAACTCATAATCCAATTTCATAATTCACAATTCCCCTTTCCTATCCGCTTGCCAAGCCGAGAGGAGCAGAAGCGCAGAGGGATCTATGCACTGACGTGTGTGCTGTCAGAGGGTGTGAGCAGAAGGGTTAGAGGTTTTGTACAGCGGGCTGCTCTGAATGTAGAATAAACTGCAGATTTTGTTTTTGTTTTGTTTATTTATTTTTTTTCAGGTGACATTCTGGCAGTTGCAGGTGCCTTACCTGTAGTTCACTGAGTTCTAAAGTGACTCTTTCAAGGACTTTCTGGTGGCATAGACAGTCTCTTAATTATTTATATAATGGCTGCACCATGCTGCACTGAAAGTCATGATGTGTTTGTTTGCACTGCTGTTTAATTATTTCCGAACGTCAGCCTGATCCTAACTGGAATTCTGTCTCAGAACGTATGTATTCGTCAGGGACTTAAAATTGCTCTCTCTCTCTCATTTTTGTCTCTTTTTCATTGTGAGTGCGTTGCGTATGAGGTGCATTTGTGTGATCATGTGTGCTTGTTAGCTCCATGGCTCTCTCTCCAGGCCGTCTGATCCTTGCTAGTCTTCCACAGCTTTGGCTTGTTCCTTGGCTCTGAACTCAAATGTCTTGGCATCCATTCATGGGTACACAAGCGTGATATTGAATCACACAAAGAGAGGGAGAGCTCTGATTTCCCCGCTGGGTTTGCCCTGTGTGGCCCCTCGCTGTCACCCCACCCCACCCCCTCACACTGGGTGGCACACAGTCACAGCATGGCCAGAGGAAGGAAACTCGGTTGATGTAACCGAGGACCGCGGGTAGCGAGATGAGATGAGACAGCGACAGCGCTCACGTTGCTGTTTCATTGCCGAGGCTTTCTTTTGTTGAATCATTGACAATTTTAGCCCAAACGTGATTTCATAAAAGTCACAGTGTTCCCATCGGTTAATTCAGTTTTAATAAATGCTCAAATGAAAAGGTGATTGAAAGAGAAGTCATAAAATCTGCGAGGCAAAGAGCACAAATCACTAGTTTGTCAAGTGAGTTAATAGCTGCCTCTCTCTATGGAATAATCCTGGTTATCGTGCGTTGTAGGCAAACACTGACCAGTCAGTATTCTTGCCACAAGGATTGTCCCATTATGCCTTTATTAGCACACTGGCTCATTGACTGGTGTGCAGCAGGGCGTTTCAGGGTGACAGCCCACTGATGCCTGATGTAGGTTAATGATTCAGTGGGAAACAGACTCGACGGCAAAAGCAGATCATTTTTCTTACTATTAAATCATATTTTCTTTTTATTTGCAGTACAGAACAGCAACACTGGATCTGTGGGGACTCTGTGCTTATAATTTGATCACAGGCAGGAAATCATTGTTTTTTTTTTCCATTACTTATATTATTCACTCAAATGTTAACATCCAGCGTTCCTGCCTTGTTTGGTGCACTGCTGGACCACTCTGCTAATGCCGTGTTAATTACAGGTGATAAATCGAATTAACCCCTGTTCATGTTTGTTTTTGGAAGATGGGTAAAATGTCCCCGCTGTTAAAATAATGTATTACAACATGCTCGTTATAAGAGGTGAGGCCACAGGAGGTGACTGAGCAGTGCACAGATAACTCTGTTCAGCCTGATACTCGATACTCAACGCTGCGTAGCTGTCTGCGAATGTCAAGGAGATATTTTTCAGGCTGGTTCAGTCAGCTTAACGTTAGTTTGCATTGGAGTTTTTTTTGCAGTGCAACTATATGTCTGTGCGCTCATTTGATGAAGCATCTGGTGCTGATAGTTTGCAGCTGATTGGGATAACCCAGCCTCGCTGCATGTTTTTTTATTCCTACTTAACCGCCTTTCACTTTAAGGCATAAACAAATACCATGTTGAAGTATGAAGTATGAGTAAAATGTAAAAAAAAAAATAAAATAAGTAATTTGTCCCCAAAAAATTGAGATTTAATCCTTAAGTTACAGTATAGGGCAGAGTGTGTGAAATTCTAGCACTTGAGCTGCTCCGTGTCTTGTAACCATAAGATGAGAAAACTGTGTCATGTGATTCTGCTGCTACTCCTTGCGAGCTTGTCATGTTGATTAGTTACCCCCGTCATGAGAGGAAGGAGCTAACCGTCCTTGTGTCACACTATACGTGCCAAGGTTTCTTTCATGCCACTGAGGAATCAATGGGGACTTGTTTTTGCATGTGGCACTTTTTTTCTCTTGTTTTCTGCGGAGGTGGTGTGCAAATCGATGGCTTTGAACTCAGACGAACAGCAATTCAGATGGGAGCCAGGCGTTTAATGAAATCCTGCCCACCAGATACGCACTCAGCCAATTCGGTTGATGCAGAAAAATGTGCGATCTTTAAGAAATAGATCTCCCAGATATATTTTTAAACATACCTTCCAATTACCCTGTGTGTGCATTCACTTAGGATATGCTGAGATGTTAAGATTCACTGTGACATTAGAGTATGTTGAACTGTTGCCCATCTAGTGTCCCTCTCCAGCGCTGTATAGGTGAGCAGTCAGTGCCAAACCAATTACTTAACCCTGACCCACAGTGACAGGGAGGCAGGGAATCGGGGAGGCTCTGGACTTAGTGGCTGTCTGTAATCTTGAGAGTGAAACTGTGAAGCTGTGGCCTGGCTCTAATGTGGGAGCTGGGACGCCCTGGACTCTGAGCTCCGCCTGCGTGGAGGTGGCTACAGGCACAAGCCCTGCCCTTAAAACAAGAAAGAAAAAGAAAAAGAAAAAAACCCAATGATAAACTCATAATATGATTACTGATGATGTCTTGTGTCTAGACTTGAGGCCTCAGGGGCTTGATTCTCTATCCTTGTTTCTCTTCTCTTTCCACCTTTATCACATATACTGCTTCACAAACGTATTGTCATGAGGGTTGATAGCAGCTCTTTGTACTCTTCTCAGAGAAAACCACAGCCCCAGAGCCATTTCTTCTTAATTTTTTTTTTTTTTTTTCACACTGAGCTCTCTGAGGCCATGTCCACTCTAATGTGGATAAACCTGAAGATTCCCGGTAAGTGTTGAATGCATCCAATCCGCAGCACTATTTTCAGATGGTTTTCTAAAAGCCCAAAATACTCACTGAGGTACTCAAATGAAATAAAAGCAGACTCACATCTCTACCTCCTCCAAATCTTCCAAATTGGAAATTTTGCTCTGCTGATTTACCACTAACTGATTAGTTTGTTTTACAATATGCCCAATGCTTGTGTTCTTCTTTTTGTGTCTGTCGTGCGGTGGCTACACAATTTAAAAAAAAAAAAGGAAACTGGAACTGGTGATTGGTCTAAAAATAATTCCTACCATTGTACCATTGGACCAAATTTACTCGAAGTTACTCGAGTAAATTTGGTCCAATGGTCTAATCAGGCGTCGCCGCTGTCGAGTTTTAATGATGTCTCAGTGAAGTTTGTATCTCGTGCTTTTACACGACGTCTTGTAGGTATTCATTAGAGCAGAATAAAATTCTCACATTGCACTTTGCCCGTGATGCTGACCCTTGTACACTTTCCACACCACTTATGGAAATTGCCTGTGCTTTTTATGACTGAACAATAGTTTGAGTGGCATTGTGAGAGTCTGAGCAGGATTAGACCTAACCTCCAAGGGCTCTCAGCAAAGCCCCTGTTGTGTCTGTTTGTAAATAGAAGCACACTGCCCTGAGATTGTCTGTCTGCCTGCCAGCCAGCCGTGTCCTACATGCTGTCTGCATCTCTGCTTCATTTTTGATAAGCATCAGTGTGTGTGTATCTGTCTGCATATACTTGCATTTAAATCTGACATTGACGGATTTCTTATTAACTTCTATGTTGTAGGGCTCGTGTATCTACTCTTAATTGCAATAAAGATGCAGGAGCCAACTTTCTCCTCTCCGTCCGAAGCAATCATTTTAAACTCTACTTTATGGTCGTAACACTTACCAAACAGCGGAACAATTCAGGAATCAAGAGGCAGAAGGTTCAAGAACAATTCTAATGATAAAATGTTAGTTCAACATAAAGATATACATAAAACATTGAAACATTTTGTAAGTTTTAACTGAGAATGTAGAACTCCAGCAATGATATTAAAATTTATATTTGTATTTCATTGCAGACAGCATGAACGCAACCTAAATAAACCATTAAGAAAAAAGAAAAGTGTATATCACGTTAATGATATTTATCGTGACACAAAAATATATCGCAATAACGGTAATTATCGTTTTATCGCCCAGCCTTACTTTAACTTGCGTCCTAACTGTAGCTGGTTATTTTGATGGACAAAATATGTCTACGTCTCAATCTTCCTCTTCTTTCTTATTGTGCCAAAATGAAACATGAATAAGGTACTGAGGCTGACATCCAGCTACACAGAACACCATTATCTCTTTCTGTATGTTTAATCAGATAGGCAAATAATTTGATCTAGGATTTTATTACCTCCCCTCTTTCCTTTGCATCTCTGATTTGTGTTGGCTGAGAGCATCCGGCAGTCTTTTCAGCTGGCTGAGAAAACACAGAGGGAATCAGCAAATCATGGCCAGCCAGTAATCATGCAGTAGAGGTCTTTGATAATAACAGTGCATCACGTCTCCCTGATTGTCTAAGAGGATCTTAGCAAGATGTTATCTCTTTCTTCCGTTTCGTTTTTACAGTTAAGGAAAAGGGCGGGACGGTCAGTCATGCACGAACAGAAAATTACCAGGAGAAATCACTTCCCCATCGCATTTGATTTTAGATTCAGCAATTACCTCCTGTCCTCTATTCATCCCTGACATGTTGTGTGTTATAAATGAGTACGCAGGTGGCGGGCCGCGCGTGCGAGTCGGTTTGTTTGTATGTGCCTCCGTGAGTGTGCATGCATGATCAGCAGCCTTTCCATCTTCCGGAGAGTTGACCTGGTTTCTGGTGTCAAGCGCGAGCATGGTCAGGGTGGTGAGTAGGTGCACCATTCATCCAGAGTAGTAAGCATTTGACAGTATCGGTCCACCATTAGGCTGTGTGATATATGCTCCTCTGAGTGTGAACAGATGGGTGGAACCTGCAAAGGATGGAAATGGGATTTGTTCGTAGGCATATAGTGTAGATTTACTGAAGGAATTCATCCTCAGAATAGGATTTTATAACAAAATGTTTGTTTTTTTTTCACATTTCATGTTTTAAAGTTATTTGCTGTGAAAGCAGCAGTAGATTGAGTTTGTAACCTACTTTGGAAAGTTTACTATGAAATTACAGCCAATGGTGTGGCTTGAAACACTGAAAACCTACTGTATTAGTAAAAGTTACCATCCTGGTAATCTGTAATAAAGCAGCTTTTCATTCTAACTTTGTTATTAGCATGCTTTTTGTGTGAGTCTGTGTTTGTGTTTTACTCTGTCCCACTGTATCACTGATGTGTGTTTCCATGCCCAGAGCAAAGACCCCACAGTGTGTGTGTGTGTGTGTGTGTGTTTGCTATCCTCCTCGGTTGTTTGCCCCTGTTTGTACGGATGAATACAAATTGGGCCGAGTTCCTTATGGCTAGAGATGCTGTGGTGAGTAAGATTTTACCCTCTTGTTCTGTGATATTTTAACACAGACATTGTGGTGCTACTGGCTGCATTTTGGTGTTACTCATGTCCCCAGATACAGCCCAGAGTCATTTGCATTTGACTTTGTATTACGAGTAATACTGTCACCCCCCCCTCTCCAGTGTTTTCTTAAGACCCTTAATACAGGCTGAAGTGTGAGGGCTGCTGCCTTGTTGTTCTGAACAATACGCAATGTGGGCATTGCTGTTGGTTTTTGTTTCCTTCAGCTGTTGGTTCAGCCTTACGTAGTTGGTATTGTCTCTATTTAGATTTGTGTCTCTTCTTTCTAACCTTGTCTTACCCTCTCCTTGTCCTTTCCTCTCATTCTTTTTAAGTCCTCCTCATGCCATTTTTTTTAATCTTGCTGCTGAAAATCTTTGGAGAAGTAGAGGAAAATTAGCTCTTTTGCATCCCTCAGCATGTCCTTTAATGTCTGTCCACTGCTCCATCTTCGTCCTCTTCCTATCTTCCTAACTCACACCTTACATTCCTTCTTCTTCCACTCATCCCGCAATCTCTGACTCACACCTTTGCCTTTGCGTGAGGTAGACTAGTCTTATCTCTGCTCTGGCAAACACTCATTCGCTGCTGCTGTTCTCCTCTCCTCTGTCCAGTCCTTTTACCCCTCATCTGCTGTCCTTCTCACCTCTCCACGATCACCTCCTTTCTACTCTTCTTTCCAATTTCCTCTGCTCAAATGAGATGTTGTGTACAGAGGAGAGTGTGTACATTCCTTATCTCAGGCTCCTGTCCTGGTATTAGGTGGAGGAAATGGACCTATAATGAAACAGAGAGTACTGCTGTGCAAACACAGCTACCAGGTTTGTAGGTATTTCACTGCATGTGTACACATGTATACATATATACACACACACACACACACACACACATATATATATACATATATATATATATACTATATATATATAGTGATTCAGATTTATTTATCCCCCATACTTTAGTTCAACAGTTATCCAGTTTATAATAAAGTTAAAGATTCATTAATAAAGTTAATTTCTGTCAAATGTTTTTCTAACTATTGTTATTACATCGGCCTTTAAAAAACGTGTGTGTATGTGTGTGCATGCAGGTGTCTCTACCACTGAGTGGCTGATTAAGGTCAACCTTTTTCTCATCTCATTACCTTTGTCACTGTCCTGTCTTGTGTTGTCTCTCTCCCCCAGCCTCTTCCTCCCTCTTCTGTCTCTCACCATTTATTATGTTCTTGCCTCCCACTGTCTGTCACTTCCGTCTTCTTTCACTCCCAGCTTTACCCTGCCTTCAGTCTCTCACTGTTCCTTCTTCTGTCATGTTTATTTGTCAAATTTAACTGTGCATAAATTATTTGCTATAAAGGCTTCTCTGCAGTGCATGTGCATTCTCAGCAATGTGTCTGTCTGTCTGTCCCAGTCATTCTTATCAGCCTACACAGCCTCACTCTGCTCTGTGGTCTGTGCCCTTCTTGCTACAGTGTCCCTCATACATAGTAGATATGCTAAGCAGCAACAGCAAAACGACAAAAGCTTAGTCTGTGCTACACTGCCATGTTGTCTTTCATGACAATTGAATTTCATCTGTCTTTCTTTGCATAACTTGATTCAGAGAGCACACTTTGACTGAGCCCTCCCCGCAGCCCACAGGAAACAGAATGGGCTTTTGTCTGTAACAGTGATGCTCTGTCTTTCTGCAGCACAACTGAACACGCTTCCTTCATGTTCTTACCCCTGTTGGCATAAACTGATGAGTCCTTAGGAACCTGCTTGAAATAGGCTGATTAATTGGATAGCAGTAAGCTTTAAAGACAGCGTAATGCCTATTAAAGTGTGTCAGATTAGTGAATGATAAGTAGTAGTACTTGTAAGATGGTGTTACCTTAATACTTCATTCCCCTGATCTGCAGAAGCCCCAATTAAAAATGTGGCAAAGATTTTTTTCCTCATCCCTCTTTAACTTCATTTTTATATTAAATTGTTCCTGTCGTATTTGTTGTTTGTTTCATTCACCATCAAATAGCTTCAGTAGTTTGTATCAGTTAATTAGTACAGCCTTTAAAAGACAAAATCTAAACTTTTCGTAACCTACTTCCTGGATAATATTTACTCTCATATCACAAATAATTACTCTTTATTTATTTCAAATGAACGAGTTTGTTCTCTTACTTTACACCGCATTTACGGAGACTGTTCAGGTGCTGAAGATTTCAAGGTGCAGCTTGAAACAGAACACAACAGAAGGAGGAAACAGAGATTTTGTCAGGTCAGTACTGGCTGCTCTGGGGAGGTCTTGTTTTGGCTCTACAGTAGGTATGTACAAGAGCAAAATGGTAGTCTGGGCCTTGTTGCTAAGGGTAACTCATTGAAATATGTGTCTCTGCCTCCAGCTTTTTCTCAGGTTAATGTGGTTGCCAAAGGCAAGGGTTTTCAACATTGAATCCTGCTATAGGCTAAATGACTGTTTACCCACGGAGATGACTGCTTAGGTCCGCAAACCCTGGTGGACTATGTGGATGCTGGTTCTTAGTTCTGGCCAACATTAGCTTTTAGTTTTCTTCCCGTTTAAACAGGATGAAAAACTACATTGTTTGTTTTTCCTGTGTTTTGTCATTTCACTGTTCTCAAAGGTTTAGCCTAGTGGTTCATGAATGGCCGCATTGTGACAAGAGTTCAAATATGGGTCATAACACATTGCAGATCAGACACAGACGAATAAACAGTGGCAGCTCCACTTCTCACTATATCGCTGCTCTTCCTCTCTGAAATAAGTTAATACAAGATGAAGAGGTGAGATAACATTGTTAAGTCTCATCCATCAGTGAATGTGGTTCACGCAGAGGCTTTTATCCGCCTTGAAAGTGGAATGTTATAACACTCATGATCTGATGGTCACATGCGTCCAGTCATTGTCCCAGATGACGAATGCTCAGCAATGCACTTGAATCAGTTTTTGATCTTGCATCTGCCAGTCAGACTTCGTCCTATTAATTCTGCTTGTTTTTGTTGAGAATGCTGCCGAGCAGTGAGACAGCGAAGCTTCAGATATTCTCGCATCATGCTTGGACACGTTGCGATCTGGCTCTGCACATCAGTGGAAAAACGCATTGATTGAGGCCCTCTCTGTGCTCAAACACTGAGCAAGCTGGGCATCTGTTCAATTAAGAACATTAAAATGATTTTGTTGCACCCTCTGCTCACCCTGCTAGTGCCATTTCCCTTGACAATCCCTTAAAATGGAAGAGGAGCTGTCAAATTCTGTTCCCAATTACTCAGAGACCAACATGCAATGTTAGTTTCATTTATTCATTTGCTTCTGGCTCTTTTGACTCGACTGTCTTATCCTTTTTGGTGTCTTTGATGTTTATAAATATACAGAGTTTTTTGGGGTTCTGTTTTTTGTTTTACATCAGGAAGCTGATGGCTACGCAAGATATATTGCACGGTTTTGGGTGTGGAGAGAAAAAAAAAACATAGATAAGCAGACATCAGTGTGCTTAAATAATGCTTGACAGTGACAGAATTGGCCCTCTGCTGTTTTATTCCTACACCTGCTCTCTCACCTTCACCACCTACCTGCACTCTCATCTCTCTACCGTCAAAGATGTCCATCAACCTTCACATCTCTTGTGCGACCGGTTTCTGCTGTCGCCGTTGGAGACAGCAAAAAGGAACACCCATGAATAATTTACACCAAACAGGAATATGTAAACGTCTAAACCGACACAAGAAACAAAATACAAACAATTGCAGCAGCTTGCATGAATTAATTGCAAGGCCAAGCTGTGCATTCTGCTTATCGGAGCTCTCTGTCCTTCATAACTGATTCAGGGGCAGCAGGCTGTGGGGATTTTTGAAGCAGGATAAGTAAGTGAACCAATGGTGGGCTGGCTGGTGTGGGAGCAGAACTGAATTAGAATTTCATGTATTTGTTTGCGGAGCTTTTATATAATTCTGTTTACTTAGCTGAACAATAACACATAACTTTTGTTTCTCAAACTTGCCACCAAGAGCAGCCGTGTTGAATTTGCATTTTGCACCTCAAAAAGCCAGTAACTCTGAGTGCTGCTGTAATTGGACTGTTCATTAGAGAGACGCTGACCTGGCAGGTTCTTCTTCAGTACCAATGACTAGATTCTTGTCTAATGAAAGTTCTATGCATTATTGTTTTGTGGGTGAGAATCCTGTCTTAAGCGCATAATGAAATTATTTCACTGAATTAATGTTTAATTGGTTTAAACTAGGCTTAGGTGATAAAGCAGTATGTACCAACAATAGACACTTCATCAGTAGCAATAAGAAAATGCTTTGATAAATGCATGACAGTTTCACTTAAATGCATCATATGCAAATCACCATGAAAAGACATAAAGAATATGCACAGTTAGGGAGTGTCAACAAACCACGAGCCTCTCCCTTCAGTGTCTCATAAACAGATAATCATATCTCTTGTGTATGTATCATGCTACGAATGACATAGAAACAGCATTCTGGTGTGTTGTTCAGTGAGTGACAAACCCTTTATAAGTCATGTACAGCTACGACATATGTAATCTTCATTGGAATATATCAGCAAGACACGGTAAGTTACAGCTAAGCCAGCTCACTGCGGTAGCCTACATGACAGCGATGTGACTTAATGTGCTATACTGTATAAGCCGGTAAAACGATAGATCCTCCATAGAAACAACTAACAAAAATGGTGGCAAACCATCAGCCACCTTCTAGAGAAAACGCCATTATAACCAAACGATTAAACGCACACACCAACCCTGCACATGCCGCGGTGCGTTCACACTTCTGTGTGAGAGTGGAACGTGTCCACGCTGAAAAAAATGTGACTTTTAAGTGGCGCAATGACACATTATGGATTGGTCTTTTTTCTTGAGTGGTTAAGTTCAAAGTAAGGTGGTGAAATTCAAAGCAAGTGGTTCAATTTCTCAATAATCCATATTTGCTCAAATGAAACGTCGTATTCTCATAAATTCTTCAGCTGTATCACTCAGCCCTAGTTTAAACTGAATGTGATCACCTGTGTGTTATCTGTTGTCCCATGTAACGTTAAACGCGACTCAGATGAAGAATCCTCCTTAAGGCTGAGTTGTCACCAGTAAGCATGGATGATGTCTGTCCGAGGAGAAGAAGATGTGACAGACTGGCCCCATTTGAGAGTGTCACCAGGTACCAGAAGAAACAGCGCAGACCAAAAGACAAATCGAGGTCTAGCTGACTCCCTTGCTAGCTCATAGAGCTCCTAGATCATAAATAGCCAGGGCCGCAGTGCAGGGTGGAGGGGGTTTGTCATCAGGCCTGGCCCCAGCCGGGGCACTGACTCCCCAACGAGCAGGGAATTTATCACTGTACGGTGATAAGACAAGGCTATTATTGTTTCTGTCCTCCTCCTCTTCTCCCGCCTCCCTTTTCTTCCCCTCTGTGCATGTAACACATCACTTCTCCCTTTTCTTCTTAGGTACCCCCTCTCTTTCTGTCTTCTGTCCTCTTTTAAACTCATCTTTCTTCTTTTATCTTTTATTCTTATGTTGTAACCAGTCAACATTAACCAGCATTTTTTTCCTCTTATATTTTTTTTCCTCCCCTTTTTTTTTGGCTCCTTCAAGTCTCTCCTCCCTTCTTCACCACAATTCGATCTCTGTTTCTGTCTGTGCACCGGAGATATGATCAGGATAGTAATGACTCCTTGGGATGATGATTATCAGATAGTCGGTGGAGGATAATGGCCACACTGGGGTTTTACAAGGAAACCATATTCAGGTATTAATCACTGCCACTGTATTAGATAGCTGCTGGGGATGATTGATAGGGGGGCAGAAATGGAGAAGAAAAGAAAAAATAAGTAAAGGGAGAAAAAAGATAAAAGATGTGTAGGAAGAGGAAGTGACAGCAGAATAGCAAAAAAATGTGATAAGAGGAGGAAGAGAAATGGAGAAGGGTGCATTGTGGAATAGACATAAAGGGAAGTGAAAGATGAGGTTATTTAGGGGTCAGCCTTGTCTCAAGTGTTTTGAGGTTCCAGAAATATAGTCTTTTAGTGAGGCATGGCTAAACTTTTCATTTTTCTCCTCCTCTCTCTCCCCCCCCCTCTGACACCTCTGTCTCTGCTTTTGCTCCCACAAAAAAAAAAGCACATCTTTTTTATCATTCCACAGCGTCTCACAAAGCTAGGTGCCACAAGACTCAAAGCTGGCCCTTGACTCTTAAGTTTATCTTGTATAGGTTTTTTTTTTGGGGGCGCAGACTTGGTGCAGACATCCCCCTGTGCCTCTCTTTTTGTCTCCCAATGCAGCAGCTCAGCTGTCAGGAGCACAGAAGATGGATGAATTATCACATAAAGGTCTCCTCTAGCACTCACCTCATTTAGATGCTCTGTTCAGCTCTGACTCTTACTAACGGCGTGACAGTACGGTAGCCTAGCATCAAGGCCCTCAATGCCTCTGATTCTTTGTTTACAAATGTATGCTAATGAGCATAGGGGCTCAGGAAGCGTGCGACCCTTCTGTGCTTACTCTAATTCCTTTCGCAAAGACACATCAGCCATGACAGTTGCAGTTCAGTGTTGGCTCAGTGAAGCCTCCTTATCTCCTCTGCTATGATTGGAGCAGCTGCCTCTGGGTGTCAATGGCAACTGAGGGGATTGCTTAGCGGCATCTTTGTGTGTGGATATTGCATGTTCACACACATAGAGCCCTGGTTAACACCTTAGAGAGGAGGGATGGGCATTTCAATTAAAAATATTATTTGATAATCGCTGCAAAGTAGTCCAGAATTTTTCAAATATTGTTGGAGGGGTGGGGGTCCATTACCATCTGCTGTTTTATCTATTATCGTCAATGTTCAGCTGTATGACAACATGAACAGAAAAACAAGCAAACAAGAACAGCATTATATTGACTTGAGCTGGATTCACATAGAGCAGGAGGGGACTAAACGGACGTGTAACGGGGTAAACGGGCTGACACCGGCTAAACAGGATAAAACTTTGTTACCTATGAAGTTCGCAGGCTCGTCTTCTGTTTTACATTATGTCTGCATTCCTGAAAACAGCTGTTTCTCACACAAAAGCGAGTTGGAAACCCAGTGAAAATTGCTGCATGCTGCTTTTGCATTAATCTAGAATGTGAACAAGCATTAAACTGGATCACGTATGCAGCACGTTCTCATGTGCACACACACACAGACTCTGGGATTTGCTACGGTGACGCCACTAAAAAAACGAGAGAAAATATATTAATTTAGACAGGACGGCAGTAAACAAATCTGTTTTTTTAAACTAATCTACTTTTTAGAATTTAGCGACTGTTCGAGTATTCAAAAGTTGTGAAAGCAGACTGAAAACACTGGACTCTTAAGTGAAAATATGTTAATTGATGCTCTTGTGGTGTACGTACATACTGTGTCGAGGCATCTAGAGGGAGTTGATTTATTTTTTTTGTTCTATGCCACAAACTGCAAACGTGTGTGTGTCTGTGGGTGAATGAGAGAAACTCTACAAGTTCATCCACCGTCCATTGTCGTTTGTCTTTCTGCGAGTGGCTGCTGTAGGTCTCTGCCTCTGTTTTGATATACTGTGTCACTGAACATGATGGAAATGTTTCCCTTCTGCACTGGTGTCTCCATGGCAACCCTGTGTAAGGCCAAGGCGGACCTTACCATGGAGTTCACAGAGGCTTTAGGCACTAAGCAGCAGGAGAAGATGGACAGAGGCCGACAGCCACTTAGTGGTGAGCAGCTTGAGTGGGCTGGTAGGTTGTTGAGGGATTGGATTTTTTTTGTTCCACAGCCTATGGGCCGAGACCAACATGATGAGAGATTAAGAGAAAAACATCAGCTCTTCTTCTTTTCTACAGTGTGTCCCAACATGACCTGAGTTCCTAGCTAACTAGCATGTAAAAATATCTATGTCTACGTTCAGTCAGGAGCAGAACGCAAAAACTTATCAGTGAGGGAGCTTGTATACCACCTATATGAGGTGTCAAACAATAGAGTTACTGCATACTACTGCAAGTGTGGTGACTTTTTTTTTAATTGTATGCACATTCACTTCAAAGCAGCATGGATTAAAGCGGTAACCTGTGACTCAAGCTACAGTAGTCATATCAGACATGAAAACCTCACAAACATTAAAAGCAATTCATATTTGTGTTTAAGTATAAGTGGAAAACAAGTGAACTATAAATGTTAATGAAGCACAGTTAGTCTCCCATTAAGTACTTTCTCTCTTTTATAGCCTTTCTGACTGGGGATGTAAGCTGAAGAATAGACTACTTAAGGGCAATCTCAAGTTTCTACTCTCTCAGATCTTTATATGATAAGTACTGATAAATATGCGTGAATGGAAAGGCAACACATACCGTAAGTTGCCTTGGCTTTTTGTAAGTGTTACTGTAAATGTTAGGAACATGAGCAGCTTTTTTTACACAATGGGCTTCATTGTGAATGCAGCAGACCTAACACTGATCCCAGTAGTAGCTTAGATCTAAACTCAGCTACTCCGATTACTGATTCCCCATTACTATCAACATGTTTGTGTGCTTCTTTTGTCTGTGTGTGTGTGTGTGTACATGTTTGTACATCAACGCTGCAATAAGGTCATTCCATTTTCTTCAAGGCTGTCTATTAATCTTTGAGTGCGCAGGGCCTTGGGGCTCTGATTTTATGTTTCTCTCTCTCTCTTTTTTTTTTTTTTTTTTTTTTTGAATTTTCCTAAGTGGCTGCTTTAGTACGCTATTAGGAGAGTGCAAAACATTACAGGAGCTTGGAGGAGAGGGTATACAAGAGAGTGCGAGAACTCTTTGCCCCTGACCCACATTATAGCACATTAAGCATCTTTGCAGTCTCTCTCTCTCTCTGTGTTACACACAGATGTGTTCAACCACAGAATCTCCCAAACCATCTTTTCTTCCACCAAGTTCTACCTCTCCATCTTTCCCTGCTTCTCTTTGTCACAGTCACTTTGTCTCTGTTTATCTCATCTCCGAAGCCTTGTTATGCCTCTCTTCCTAATGCACTCTCGCTCTCCTCAGAAGGCTGTGTTGTTAGAGCTGAACTAAAGGCCAGGGAGTGCAGCACTCAGAGCCGGGCCTATTCATCAGTGTCACAGCAGCCCTCCACTCTGCTTCATTACTGACTGGCTAATGGCACAGATCAGTGCAGTTTATTTGCTATAATTAGCTAGCTCCATTTGGCCAGCACAGCCCTAGTGAAGCCCGTTACACTTATTCTGCCCCCTGCCATGCCACCCCGCGCGCATGTGTGTGACTATGCACAAATGCTTGGCTGTTAGCCTGAAAAAGTCATTAAGAAACTATACTGGCCCACCAGTTTGACATCCTTCATTACCTTGTGTCAGCCGTGTCCCGTAACGTCAAGCCTGATTGCAGAGCAAAAAGCCGTGAGCCTTGTAAAACTTTATAAGCTCTGCACTTGTAAAAAGTATAGTAAATGCATTGCAGAGAGAAGGAGATGAGGAGAGAGTGTGTGCTTAAATCCATCAGTGAACAGCTGACTGAATTATGAGTGACTGAAGGAGTGAACTTGGGAGGAAACTGTATGGCTACACCCTTTTCTTTGTTAGTCTATGTGCCTCCCTCGCTATCAGCCTGCCATCTTTGCATCCCATCCCTGCCATCTTTGCATAAGAGTTCCTCTTATCATCTCCACCAGTTGTCCAGTGCCCCCCTTGACTTCCACTTTAATCCTCCACTGTGCCGCCTTGCTTTTCACCCTTGGACTTTGTCCCTCTTGCACTTAATCTCCCTGTCATTCTCCCACTCTTGTGCTCTTAAAAGTTGTATTTTCTTGTTTCTCTGTCCTATGCATCTTTAATCTTGTTTCCCGTTGGAGAAAGGAGGTGAAGAGTGTATTTTGTGGTTGCCCATGACGCTGCTGCAAGCTCATGGGAAATACAACCTACGTCACTGAAGAGGAGTCACTGTGTACTCGCTGAATGTAGGAGGCAGATGAGATCAGCCAGCTCAATAATTTATACACACAGAACATGCTTTGCACATGCTCACTTTTCCCTTAACTTTTGCTTCTTCTTCTTCCTTTCAAAACTTTTTTTCTAATGATATTCCAAAATCACAGAGTTGGCCTAAGTTCATACATCTTGGCAACACTGAAGGTCGGGAACAGATGGCTTTTTTTGTTTACGGCAGAGCCGCAAGTATACACTTACTACAACCGTGTATTGCAGAATAACACATGTAAATACAGCACATCAAACCCTGCAGCAACAGACAAAAACAAACTGAATTTCTGTTGCGACCTAGTGAACGTATAGTGGAGAATTTGAATTACACAGCATGAAGTCACCCATTCGTCCTGCCTTATGTCAAAGGAACACGCGTGTGGTGTTGGCTTCAGTGTGTGGGAGGATTTTCTTGAACAAATTAGGTCCCATGAAACAAGATGTTGTCCTTCATTTGAATACCAGCATTGCATACCAGCAACCGTTACTCACATGGCTACGTCCTGCAAGGATAATGTCACAACTAATTTTTTAATAATCACAACATGCTTACAGAAACATGCCAGTGACATCATTGACCGCTGGCGCATGCAGTCTGTAGGTTGTAATCTAATAAAGTCTAACATTTTCATATTTATTTCAGTGAAAAATAATGGAGGGAAAAATACCATTCCCTCTAAGTCATATCTCAATCTGTCAGCGCATATGTTAAATGTAAGAACGCGATGATTTACAGATTTATCTACAACAACTATTAATTATTTATTAATCATCATCATCAATTAAAATGAAATGTTTCCATATTTTTCTATTACACAATTTAAAGCCGTTAGATTGGGCTCTGAAAACTTCTAATGGCCAGTTTGTTGACTGTTTCTGTCCCAACATATTACAGACTAAAGGATAACTGGAAAAGGCAACTATATAGTTGTCGGACTTGTGCTCCTGTTTCCTGTTTTCCATTAACACTGAGTATAATTGTGCTTGACTGCACCCTTACAAAGGAGACCATGTAGGAACTACTCCTGAGATAACACTGGCAAATAAATTGTGATAATGACCGTTGGCATTGTTCTGAAACCACTGAGAGCTGCTATGTTTGTGTGCTATTATTTCCCGTTTACCAGAAGGGCTGTTACATTTACCGGATCCTGAGGGTCCGCAAACATATTATTATTTCGTTTGTTGTGACCAGACTTTCTGACACGTGCTCCAAATAAACTACTCCTACTTAAAACATGTGATTTGTCTTGATCTATTTTGTAACTTTCAGTTTTCTATCCTTTGTGCCCTTCATCCGCGTTCTTGTAGCTCCTGCTGCACACATTTCTTTGATTCTGTGATTAGCATTCTGCTGTATCACCATTCTGTCTATCACTTAATATACATTGGAGCAATGCCTTGCAGTGAACCCGAGCAGTTGTCAGTCTTGTTCAAAGATAAAAAACACTGAACACAGAAACAACATTCGCGCATGCACACATTCCTTGCATATGCTGTATGCACAAACACATACATATAATCTGGCACACATACAGCTGAGATGAAAGCTCTGACAGATGCAGTTTGCTGGAAGCTATACGGGTTGGAATGTCATTAGTTAACGTCAAAGACAGCCGGGCAAGGTGATCTTATTACTCATCTCTCAAATGTAGAGGAAGCTGGAGAATATTTCTCCCTGATCCTTGTCTCTATCTAAAGATTACACTCACATCAACCTTGAAATAGGCCCGTGTTTGTTATAGTCTGTAATACTCTCCGTCACAAACACCCCGAAACCAGTCACTATCTACAGTATGTCCTCTGTAGGTTGCAGAAGTTTGCGTTGCTTTTTTTTTTTTTTTCTCTCTTTCTTTCAACATCTTATCTGCACAGTAAATAGTGCTGCAGTTTTAGGGCCGGAGGAACATGAACAGATAAGGTCATAAAAGAGGAGCCTTCTGATTAGTATTCTGCCTGGCCTCCTGCTGGTGGCGGAGCTTGTAGTCGATTGGCTTCCATTAACCTGCCAGTTGGCTCTTCATTACTTCATTAGAGCTGGCATGGAAGCTTGAGGAAGTCCCGTCTCAGTCCAGGACCAGGGACTGACTCCTGACTTGCTGCAGCTGACCGCAGCCGTCAGATTTGCGGCTGCTGCAGACTTCATCATGATGCACACGTTCTGTAAATGCCAGATGGGAAAATCTCTACAGTCATTTATCAGTCTTTTTGACTTTTGCTCAATTATTGTATGACACATTCACCACCAGCGCATCACCGTGCATACTTTTAATTAGGACACACATTTACACACAAGCACAGATAACATTAGATAAAATTGTCTTTTAAGAGAGCTAAGGAGTGCTAAGGGATATGTTGGCAGAATGTTTAAACAGTTGTCCACACACACAAAACCACACGCAAACTACAAGTGCTTTGCAGTTCTCATTATCTTTTCCTTTTGGGATTGTTGGAGAATTTATTAAAGAATATATTAGCAGAGAAAGTTCATTTTAAATTTAAAAAAAAACATTTACCCATTCAAAGGGACCCGTGGCGAAGCTGGAATAATGATTTAAATGTATGTAACTATAATGATATAAATAGCTGTGAAATGCCATTTCAGCTTTACCCTTCACTTGATAAGCCAATCTTTCTAAAGCTCTGCATAGGCTGCAGAATGTTATACTTTAAAGAACTCAGGTTCAGTCAAAATTATTCTCTTCAGACTTCAAAAGACAATGCTTGAGGGACTGGAAAAAAAGAAGTGAGATTATTTGAAAGCGAATTCTTTGTTGAAGTTTGTCTCCTCTCGCTGGTTGCCTGCTTTCTTACTTCTGGCTGAAGGTGATTTTCAATCAGACTCAAATGGCGTTAATTTTCTCTTTGTTTATGGAGAGTATGTCCAGAAGGATTTGGCTGTCATTTTGACCATCTTTACAGCATTTCTTCTCCAAATACAAATCGCAGCGCGTTCACAGGTTCAGTATTACATGGTGTGTGGAGTTCAGGGCTGCCACTCAGTTACGTTTCAAAGTAGGATTGGTGTGAGATTTTGTGCTCATTCATATTCAAGGTGATCACTTGTGTAAATGAGGCAAAACAAAGGGGAGTACCACTTTGCTCCCTGGTGCATTGCTTGTTCATAATAGTCTTAGATAAACCGTTAAGAGGAGATGTGCTGCCAGTTGACTCATACAGTGACTCACGCAGTGTTTACTCATAGGACGGAAGAACAAAAACAAACAGTAAAATGAAGCTAAATTGCAATGCATAAAGAAATTAATTTGCCATTCTATTTCCTATTGAGGAGATTTTGAATAATTTGTTAAATACAAAATACAACATTACATGCTTTGTTTGTTTTCATGCAGTATCTTGACGTGAAGACACTTGTATTGTTCAATCCTGCAGTTTGTAATTTTTTTTTTTTGCATTGTTCTCAATCAGTTCTCCAAAATTAAAAAGGGCCGAACACTAAGACGACTTTGAGGAAAATGTGCTGCTATTAAAATCGACCTAATTTAAAGAGAAGTAGTTACATGTAAGGTCAAATGTTGGAAGCTTGGAAGCGCTCAGTTATTCTAACGTTGATTCAAAGTTATCAACAATGGCTGCATTTTAAGGCTTGAAGTGAGACGAAGTTCACGACAGCTACACTTTTGGTGTTTGCTCTTTGATCTGGGGTGGTTTGATAGACCCTGGAGGCCATACTTATACTGTCCACGTTGAGCCCGACTGCAGGCTGACAGCTCCTGTGGCTCAGGAGGTCTCGTTTGACATGGAAATACGACTCCACTTCCAATGGCTGGTTTTATGCTTTATCGTCCCACCTTTTTTTTTTGTCCTCTATTCATTTTGCATTTTGTACAGAAAAAAAACGAGACAATACAATACACTGCACTGTTTTCTTCACACAATCAGAGAGAAAGGTGGTGAAAACAATTTTCTCCTCAGTTTCATTTATTCAGCAAAAGGATATATTTTCAGATCAAAGCAGATTTTTATTACAGTTGTCTGGAATCAGTGAAATTGGGAAAGGAATAAAGAGAGACAGGCAAGATGATATCCAAACAAATGAGGAAAACAAATCATCAACACAGATTATGTTTTCTGGAGACTTTCATGAGATGCAGAACAAGTCATACAAGGAAAAATAACTTTTGCTACAGTTTGTTTTGCTTTGTATTGATTCTCTCTTATTGTCTCCTCTCTGCCCCTCTGTCTCTGTACATGAATGATGCATTTGCATATAGAAGTGCACCATTCCATCTTTTCTCTTCTCCTTGATTGCATCAATCTCTGTGCAGTTCAGTCCAGTGATATATCACACACACAGCACACCCACCACGTCCCACTGACCCCTCTCATCCAATTCAGCTCAGTCAGAGTCATTGTTAAGGGGACATATTGGAAAACCATTAGCTCTCATTATACTTTATGGCCCCCCCATTCTCCCTGGCCTGTCTTTTAATCACAACCCATCCCCTTGTGCATGTGTGTGTTTGTGTGGGTGTACTGTGTGTCTGTGCACGCGGCCTCGGTCTGTATGCATGTGCGTATACTCAGCCACCTCTGCTCAGCAGACGGTAATGAACCTCTTTCACTGTAATGCATTTGAGACGCGACTAAGTCCCCCCCCCCTCCTTTTTTTTATGGGGGAGTCAATAGCACAGGCGCCACCTTTTATGGCAGCCCATCCAAGCTGCAGCAATGTCGTGCATTTGTGAACCATGTCAGCCAAATGGGATCAAATGCAGTGCAATACAAATAAAAAAAGATTGGAGTGAATAGGGTATAGATTCCTTTTTTATATGAACCCCTCATAGAAGTAGGAACTCTTATGGAAGCCCTTACGAGCATCAATTCGGTTCTCGTAACTCCAAATAACCAAGCACTCATAAAGTGTTGAATATCCTGTTACTGCTCTGTATTGAATTGTGCCTCGGTTTGATCATCCATGACAGTGTGTGTGTGTACGTATGCGCGTGAGCTTTGCTGGCAGCACAGGGTGGGCAGTTTTGACCATATGCTGTGTGGCAGAGACGCACATATGCACACCGCACTTCATGCAGACACACACACACACTTGTAATGAGTGGATTTAAATTCCGGTTGTTCTCTCCCGGCCAAGGCAACTGTCATCACTGTGCAGCAAAACTCCCATAATCCATCTGTAGCATGACAGCATCCTAACAGCTCCACTTCGCAGCAAGAAAACCTATTCTTTATGTCTCTCCATTTCTCAATCTCTTCTCTTTTTTTTCATTTTTACTCCCTCCTCTTCACATTTCCCCTCCGGACTGGTTTTTATTCTCCTCCCTTGTCTCTTTTCGTTTTTCCAATTACATTTTTTCTCACTTAATCTCCTTTTCTCCGGAAACTTTTATCAGGGTTTGATTACAGTTGAGAAGCTTAGCAGGAAGAAAAATGAGTGATACTGTAGCTCAAAAGTTATTGCTGTACATGATGATGATGGTAATGAAGATACTCAGAATTACTATTTTGCTGTTGATTATGATGATAATGATCAGCATGACAATGATGTTATTAATGACGGTAGTTATCGTGGAGATGACGATGGAGACAATAAGGATGATGATGACTGTGACAAAAGGGTTTCTGAGTTGTTTCCATGTTTTCACCTTGGCCCAGATGGAGAGAGACAGACGGAGGGGACAGACGCCAGTCGAAAGAGGGACACTCGCTCCTCGGCCGGCCACCACAAGAGTGAAGACACCAGTGATAGCAGGGAGGACGAGGCAGCAGTGAGTCTTCTTTCTTTCTTTCTTTCTTTCTTTCTTTCTTTCTTTCTTTCTTTCTTTCTTTCTTTCTTTCTTTCTTTCT
>JAPQRN010000022.1:6310842-6351679 GCA_037367275.1 Coranthus polyacanthus
ATCATGAAATGGCATAAAATTTGTCCTCCCGTTGCTACTTCTAGTTGCACATTTGCGTACGTTGTAATGAGGTAGGGGAAGCAATTAACAATAGACACAAGGCAAGGATTAGAACAGAAAAATGCTGAACAATAAAAACAAAGAATCCTCTGTCTCTCTCTTCATCGCTCTTGCCAAATCTCCTACTGCCCGTGCATTTTCAGTACTTGACGGCAGATAAGGGAAGGCTTGGCAGAAGAGCACTATGGGTAGATGGGGAGATGGATGGATAGATGTAGTCTAGTGATGTGAGTAATTGAATTGGAAATGAAAATTCTTGGTGTGGGCATGCTGTGCTTCTATTGGTCTTTTTATTTGTAGCAAGAGGTAAAGAACATTCATTTACATTCCCATGGGAACATTTCCTTCTTTCATCAGTATTCCCTGTTTGCCAGAGTTAGAGTCATATCTCTCAAGAGTTGCAGGGAATGTAATATTTTGCTTCATTTTTCTGCTTTTCTCCCAGGGTGTGTGTGGGGTTCTATAGGTGCCAGCTTTCAAGTGTCGCCTTTTTTTTTAAACAGTCTGCACTCTTTCATCTAAGTGTGGCCTCAAAACATCAACCAGCGTATGAAAGGATGCGTTGGATGTAACACAGTGATTGAACATAATGTTGAGCGCTACAGAAAATGTAGCACTGATAAAAATAAGGACACTTTTTACAGGTTAACATTTGTGTAGGTGTAGGTGTCGATGCTTGCAGAAACTTGCTTGTGTTTTAATTTATCGGGACAATCACTCCCACTGCGCACATGCTGAAGTGCTCTTTCTTTCTTTTCGGGTTTTTGTCTCCCTCTCTTTTCCACTTGTTTCTTTTTTCCCCACTTACTTACTGCCAGATACTGTCCCTTCATTTGGCTGGAGTGTGTATTTCCAGTCTATAATGTATTGTCTTTTGTGGTGAACTAGCCCATGGGCCTTGCTCCTCATTGATCTGTCCCCACAGTGTCCGGGCAAAGGCCAGACACTTGGAGCCTGTTGATTGATCTCTCCGGGATCTCCACGTGCCTCACCAGCCTTAGTTGTCCTCTCTAATTTAACTCCTCTTTTTTCCTTGTCCTTCATTCTCTGTCACCTTTGTCTGCTCTACTTATACCAGTTGTCTTCTTGTCACATTAGAAAAGAGGACTTTTCTGAGCTACTGTCTGTACACAGCATGTACATTTATTAGCCGTGATTGTGTTTGTTAGTTTTCTTATTAATTCTTCTTATTAAGCATCCTTACCTGATGTATGTACGGCAGTTAAATAATGGGAGATAACACTGCATCATAATAATGTATGATTTCAGTGAGTCACTCACTAGATTTTTCAGTGGCCGATGCTGATGCCATTATTAAGAGCGCAGATTGGCCAATGGCAGATATTTAATGCCGTTTTTCACATTTGATAAAATGCAGCAATTTGATAATACTGTAATAATTGATGAGATGCAAACTTAAATGACCATTTATTAAACACTATTATGTCTGCATTGTCTCTATAAGTAGATCTATTCTACGCTCTGCTATGCACTCATTTTAAAATAAAAAATGGGGAGCGCTAACATCATTCCACAGCAGCTACGCTGTGCTGCCTACACTGCATGTGCCTGCATTCACTGTTTGTTTACCGGCCTCATGAAATAATTGGGGGCTGATGCTGATCATCTGAGAAATATTAATCAGCCAGCTGATTAATCAATCTATCAGTAGCTCATACTGTACATTTTGTGGCATTTATCAGCAAATAAAATTTGGTTTATTGTAAAAAGCGTTACAAATATATAAATCAGTATGCATGCATATTTTACAGGACAGCATTCAGGTTTTAGATAGCCACCCCTGTTGCTTCGCAGGAGGCATTATAACTGTCTACAGACAATAAAAATGTCCTTATGTCTGTTTGCAACTAGATTAAAACTTCAGTGTGCGATTTTATTGTAGTCATTCTTCAACATTACATAATTGCCTTTCAGCATATTATAAATGATGGTACCTGTTGAAGGCAGGGAGACCAAAACGTCGTAATAAAATTTCAAAGCATATCGTAACTCAAGTGGTCTGGGAGGAAACAAGACTTCTGCATCTCCTCTAGACTGTGTCGGCTGTAAAATCTACCCTGTGATTTTCACTGTAGATGGCTAATCATAGGTGTAACATGTTACACGGTGTTTGGGTCAAATTTGACCCCATTCGACATTTGTCAGCAGTGAAAACACCATAAATGCCACTTTCCACAAGAATACAAATATTTAGTTCTGCTGCTACAAATGATTGTACATTGTGGGTGTTCTAACCACCTCCGCCTCCTGCAGCTGTAAAGTATGCTAGTATGTTTGTAAACATTTACGATCGAGCCTGGCTTGACATAGCATGTTATTGCTGTGGCATTTGAAGATCGAAGTTGCTTGTCCCTGTGGGTACCTGACATAACTAAATTATACATAATCAGTATTTTGTGATGAATGTAGTGAACGACCTGCTGTCTGCTTTTGTTGGCTGTGATTACAAAAAAAGACTTCGTGCAAACAACACTTTACATCTACACTGTGTCCTCAAAAACACAAATGAATGCTGCATGCTTATTCTGATAAGCTTAACTCCTCTAATTGCATGCAGATCTGAGTGGGAATATGCAGATATCAGGGGCTCTCTCTTCCAGTTGAAAGCTCTTCATCCTCTTCTTATTATTCCTCCTTCTCCTTCTCCTCTCACATCAGCTAGTGTCTCTGCACCCACAACCCTAATACTCTTTTCAGTCACTGTCATTCCCCTCAACTTCCCCCTCCTCCTCATTTCACCTCATGGTACAGGTTTGGGAGGCGTCCATTTTACATGGGTCTCGCTATTAACACCAATAATGTCATGCCATAATATTTTAATCAATATCACCCGCTGCAGTTGAGAGTTCACAGCCAATCATACTGCTGTGATTACCGTAGAAAACAGAGTTCAAATTTGACCTTTAAAAGTCTGTGAGTGTGTGTAAATGAGACAGGCCTCATTTGCCGGTCGTTCCAATCAAGTCACCCATCAGATTTGATCTTTTTCTATGCTATTACAGCAACTTGCATGTCATAACTGTGCTTCTAAGAACACAGTAAATGGATTTAAGACAAAACACTCAGCGTGGCTATGAAATGTCTCAGATAAAGGGAAGGTTATTATTCTTCGTGCATTTCATCTCGGGGTAATGGCCTAAACAGGTCGACAGAGCAGTCTATTAATCTACCAACAGTAGCAGATAGAGAGGGCTACTGAAGCGCTTTGTTTTGCTCTGTTGTTATTGTCAGGATATCAATTCCTTTAAGCGTCTTCCTGGATTTATTCTGTCATTAAACAACCCACTGCCTTGATTTTTCTCACTTGAGCCAGTAAAAGTTCGCAGGTATATCGACACGCCAGTCGATGCTGCTGGCTGGGAGGCATGGTTGGATCCGGAGTGGCCATTTCAGATTCTTTCGAGATGGCAGCTGGCGGGAGAAAACCAATTTTTATCGGCTTTTTCAATTTGCGCCTGACCGGACAGGAGCAACACTATGTTAATTGCAACCAGTGAATCAATGGTGTACTTTGAGTGAGTGCCTCTTTGTCTCTGGTGTGTGCTTGTTTAAAATTGAAAAACCAGATGGAGAGTTCTCCTGCCACTGCATATAAAGTACAAATTTGCAGAAAAAATGTTCTATTGCATTTATTGTCATCACATCTAAATAGATATCAGTGTATGGCTATAGGGGTGAGTGGAGTTAATTAAAAAGCACACAGCAGTTGTGACAATAATCAAGAAGCCAATAGCAGTCAGATTCCAATGTTGTGTTTCCCCCTTTGCACTTTGTGTTGGTTCTCAATCATCATGAGCAAAAAACACATAATGCAGCTCACATAAAGCATTAATTAGCCTCTTACACACAAATGAAATAAAATCTGATAAAAACAATATCCTGTAAATCAGAACAATCAGTCCGCATTAGCTTCTTTACAAATATAAACACCGCCTGCCAGTCTTTCTTGATATGGGAGGGACAAATGACGCAAAGCACAACCAGCCTGCTATATCCACAAAGGAGTGAGTTTCCAAGCCCTCACCAGATGGTTGAAAATTTGCAAACTGTTTAAATTTCTCCCTAAAGTATTTAGAATAACAATCCGAAACACAGCCACAGCCTGGGGGGCTTGATATGTCTCCATCATCTCACATCTGTTTCGTACTTTTTAATTCTATCGGTGAAAGTTTGGTGAAAGTGGTGCTGCTGCCCTGCACTGTGAAGCAGTAGTAGTCCACTGAATGTAAAGTGATGCAAAGATGCCGGTTTATATGGAAAGATACATTATCTTGATGACTGAAATATCTATCATACTGGACTTCCTTCATTTAATATATACACAGGCCGAAGTGGTAACTCCAGCCACAGTAGCCAATACAAAAGGGTGTTGGTATGCACCAAACCTTGCAGGGTCATGAGGATTCATAATCAGAATAACTTAAGTTGCTGTAATTAATGCCGCCTAAAGTGCTTGGTCTGCAACAGTTTAGTGGAGGTTTGTGAATTTGAAAAATAAGTTGAAGTTGAATAACTGCAGTTGGCAAAATTCCAATGAAAACTAACAGTTTGCCAAAAACATTCTGACAAATAGAAGCAAAAACAATACTGGATACAAGTCCTCTCACAGTCCACACCTGTAGCAGTAAAAAGCACTGCAACATCAACTTACCATATCAAATAACCTGTTGCACTGTGAGAAACATGCTGGCAGATTGAGAGAGTGAATCAGACGGACACAATATTGGACATGGACTTGATTGGCACAGTCATCAGAAGTACAGACTATGAGTCAGTCATACTGAGTGAGATTCAAAGAGTTGACCCTGAGCTATCACTGTGTCACAGCCAATCATCGTCCTCCGCCTGGCCAGGAAACTGCCAGAATTCAATTTATTGAAACTTCAGGATGCAATAATTGTAATGCCGCTTTAAACAAGTTGCACAATTACGTATGAGGCTTCAGCATTCAGTACATGAATGACAATAAATGCATTAACATTAACAATAAACACTAAATCTTAGTGTACACAAACTGTTAGAGTTCATTACAAGTTTTTATTTTTGTGTGGAGTATTGTAGAGGCGAGTGTTGTTAGTGTGGGTTTCCTGAAGACTCCTAGAGCATTACAGGTGGTCATACCTTGTGTTGGTACAGTGTGTGTCATCTATGATCTGACAAGACGCCTGCAGGAAGATGAAATTACGACCCACACATCTGGTTTATATTGATGGAGGCTAGAGAACAATGTGGGCGTGCTGCAAAAGAGGAGAGCACAGTGTCCTGGAATGGGCTATATATTACCTTTTCGCCTCGTTCCAGGTGTCCAGGGATTGGATGCATGGACAGATAGATGGATAAATGGATTAAAAAAAAACTGTGAGGATGGGTGAAGTATGAGGTCTAAGATGCAGAAGCAGAGTCTGAAAACAAAGGAGCAGCTAGGGACTGTGGGTGTGTATGGGTGGAGGAGAAGCAGTGACGGTCTATGATGAAGATTCATTGTTCGTTTCTTGCTACCATCCATCTCCACTTACCTGTGCAGACATCATTGAATACCCATGCAACCAAGCTGGTAGAGGGTTTGCTGTGGAGGTGCTAAAACAGAGCAGATGTCAGAGGGGTTAGAGGCAGAATGATGAAACGTGAAAGTGAGGCAAGAAAAGCAATCCAACTGTCAAAATGGTGCACAGGTGATAAAAGGTGCCATTTATATCAGCAAACACTTAAAACCCAGTTATTCCCTATGCAGTGTGATTTTTAGGTATGCAGAGAATATAACCAAAGCTCTCTGTGAATCCTGACAGGTCAACCTGACATGAGATAAGAAGCTCAGCAGTTATCTGGTATCTGGACCAACTAGATTGTCACGAAAACTATAAATAGTTAGTGGAAAGTTACAGAATGTTCTCACCATTAGTGTTGCACCGTAAAATTTTCTGACATTTGATTTTTAGAGCTGAAATTGTGTCTTGTTTTTAAGGGCAAGGCCCAGATGTTTCCACAGTTACCCCTTCTCCACCAACATGAGTACTGTTCAAGTTTTTTGAAGTGAAGTAATTTTGAACTGTTCGGTAGCATTTCTGCCTAAAATAAATTGGTTCAGAAAGTTCGTTTACATTTAAAAACAAAAGTATGTGTTATTCTATAGGTTGGAAAGAGGATGGAGAAGACAACAACACGGGAGAACTCTGAGAAACTGGTGGGAAAAAAAAGAATGTGTGGCAGTAATCTGCTGACAAAACGTCAGTGTTTGGTAGTGATATATGGTCCCCGATCCCCTGAGTTTCAGGAAAAACTAGAAAGTAGCACAAGCAAGGATAAGCTGTATGCCAAACTACTCAAAGAGTTGTTGGTTTCACTTGAATACAAGAACAACTATTCAGCAAACTAAGAAAAGGAAGGATTACATAGAATAAAAAAATCAAAAAGTGGAGCTGGACGGGGTAAAACGTTTCCATATTATGATCGATTGTGCACTGAGTCCTTGATTACGATGATTCCTCTCAAAACTCGTGGAAACATAGCCTAGTTCAGGAGATTTGGTGGAAAAGGCCTCAGTTTGAACGTGACACCTGAAAAATGTCAAAAATGCTGTCAAATCACCAGTGAAAAAACAATATATATAAAGCTTTCTTACCGTAAGTTATCTCTGTCAGGATAGCTGTATAATTCTGTGAATAAAATTGCGTAAATGTGACCTCGATTCAACAGTCTACAGCGTGACTCGGCGATATGAAAGAGCTGTTAGGCCAAATGGAAACAGCGTGTTGCTGTGAAGTGGCTCCAAGGCTACAGTGGCTTGACAGGGACATTAAACACAAAGCAGCGGGGGCAATTTTAATTACAGTTTGTCTGTCTTGTTGTCTTGGTGACAAAGGGGATGAGGCATGTTTGTAGATGAGTATGCAAAAAAAAAAAAGAAGAGCAACATGAAGGCACATTTAAGGGAGGAAAGAGAGAAAGTGCTCGCGAGGCACAGACTGAAAAAGGTTTTGACAAGGGGTAGGCCAACAGGTGGATGTGAGAGCTCCTAACAGGTGTGCAGTTGATGAAGTGTGCTTTGGAGGAGAGAGCCGGAGAGACATTCATTTTGACACAGTTTATTAACCAGAGGCCTGCTCCTCAAAGCTGCTCATGTCTGTCCTGTCTGCTCGGCTTGTACTGACAGGACTATTGAGAAAAGAGGCTGCAGGAAGCATGAAAAAGATAAAGGAGTGTTTCTATGAGCAAAACAGGTATTTTAAAATGCGAATTCCATGAAGGTCAAAGATGTTGGTTTTCAGAAATACATAGCATGCATGTGAGAAATCCATGCACTAAGCTGCAAAGGCATGAAAGGCTGTGTCTTCGGGCCCACGGGTGGCGGTAAAATATAAATGCAGGAAAAGGAACAGTGGGGGTCTAATGAAAAGGATAAAAATGAGAGTCAAAGTTGTCCTCTTGTGGCACGGACTTTTCTGCCACATCCTTGTGTTTATTTAAGCGTGGTAAAAAAGAGTCTAGAGTCTGAACTCTCCTCCTGTCTCCCACTGGCCATTTTCCCATATAAAGCACTCTAAAACAAAGCAGAACAAAGCAAATGAGTTGACTCTTCATAACCTTTATGCATATTGCTTTGACAGCTTTGTTTCTCTTTCTTTTGTGCTGCAATTTTTTCATCATCCAGTGTTTTGTGTTTTTTCTTGTGCTCCAAAGTAATGTGTGGTTAGTCAGGGCAGGAGAGCTGAGGATTAGATTCATTCTGATGGATGGTAATTCATTCTGCATTCATTTACCCAGGTTAGTTTTGGGTTGTAGCAGGTCTTTAAGGAGAAATTAATGGAGTGTCTGGCAAACATTCTAAAGAGCACTTAAAGAACTTAAATAATAAGTAATTTTTCATACGTCCAGTCAGGAATAGGCTGGTTTTAGATTAAGTGTGCTTTTCTCTCTTGAGTTAGAAAAAAAGTTAGATCACAATAAATTAACAGCCTCGCGCTGTATAAGGGAAAGAAGTAGAATCTGGCAAATTGCCTAAGGAAGAAGGATGGAGGGAAGAAAATACTGAACCAGGGCGCAAAGAGTGCTGGTCAGCAAAAATGTCAGTTGCAAAAAATTGGGTGAGCAGTAGGGCACCCTTATATCACACGTACTGCATGTGAAATGTGCTGCAAACACACATTACGCAGTCAATATGTCTCTGAGTTCTAAATGTAACCATGCTTCTCTGCTGGCATGCACGTACGATTACACAGCTTATCTTATGCCAAACAGATGGTCTTTTTGGTCATTTTTGGTTGATTTGATTTAGTTAATGGGATGCGGCTCACATTTTAATTAAAGGGTTCACAAAAGTACACACATGGATTGGTTTTTCGTAAACGGAATACCCAAGCAGGTAGGGCACAGAACTAAATAAAAGAAACTCTTGACTTTGGCTATTACTCAGTTCATGTTTTCTTGCCCTGTTGCTCACTGTAGGTGAGGCAAATAGCCATGAGTTAGTTGGTAACAGCTGCTGCACGGTGTCCGTCTTTCCCCCCCCCCTTATGCCTCAGTCTGGTCCAACCCTGGTGTAACTATCTGTCAATTCCATTTATATTCATTTATGCTGATGTCCAGAAAACTAGGTGATGTTGATTTTCTAGTTATCTGCTTTCACCCAAAGCTAGACTTTTTCTTTGAAAAGCAAATGCAACAACAGTCTGTCGGTGAGTATCTGGTGCTTTGTGCTAACACGCACAAAGCACCAGATCCCGAAATGAAACAGAGGCATTGTTTGTGTTGTTAATTACAGCTGTGCCTCTTCTCCAAATATGAATGTGTTAAGCAAGATAGGTTTGTCAATGTTACTTGCAACGGTAAACTTACCGGTTACAGACTGAGGCACAAGTATGTGCAATATATTAGCTAAAGCTGTGGTTTTTGCTGTCACTGAGCAAAACTTCCTCAATAACCATTCAGTATGTTGTAATTCAAGCAGTCTCAGAGGAAACTAGACTCGTGCACCTACTCTTGACTCTGTTTTAAGGCTTCCCTGTGTTGGGAGACTTTAGCCAGTCACAAGCGTGTTTTTTATTTTTTGTTTTGCCTTTTTCTGATTTCATTTCTCTCTATTTTAGCCTTACATTACTTAAGTAATTGTAATAAAAATAGAGCAAACATAAATGTCACTGCAAAAAGGCAAAGTGCATGTTGTCTAAGACATCCTTTTAGAGGTTGTATTATAATCGACTTGCTGTGTGTTACCCCCCTCCTGTATATCTGTTCCTGTACATATTCAGGGCAGGAAGTAGACCCGTGGAGCTCCTGGATGGAGTGTTATACAGTGTATTTAATCAGTGGGGGTAAGATAAGAACATGTAAGTATTGATTATAGTTTTAGCTAATCTCTGCACAATTTCTATTGTAGCACTTGGGGTCTTCTTTCTGTGTTGTCTTTACTTACAGGCATGGACAATAAAGACTTGCTGTCGGCTTATTGATCCTAACAAATTCCCCTGAAGCCAGTTTTTTAATGTTTGTGTTTGTACTGAGATCACACGTGCACATATGTACGGACCCATCCACGCTCACAGGTTCGTGAGCGTGGATGGGCATATTTGTAATTTAAGTTGGTGATAATTTATAGGCTTTTAGACCATTTAGGCCTGTTTTCTTCTATAATTCACCTCAACATTTTAATGCTTGTGTTCCTTTGAGTAAGTGCTAAATATGCAATGAGGGCTGGGTGTGCGTGCTTGCGTGTTTGTTTGTGTGCGCGCGCGGCATGCATGCAGAGCGACTTACTTCATGTTACATCCCTATCTTTAGCTCCTGGGAGGTGTTGGGTGTAGTTTAAAATCTGGCCTTTATGCTTTTATATCCTGCTACCATGTGGTGAGGTTTATGGTTTTGGTGCACAGATTGTTCTTGCTATTTTCACTGTTTAGAAAAAACTGTTGGGGGAAAAAAAAAAAATGCTACATAACACATTGTGAACATCAATGGCTCCTTCTTTCTGAGACATCTTTAGTTTCTGTGTGGCAGGCTCCACGTTTATTAGGTCAGAATGAGCACAAAGCAGGTTAGGGATGATTGGCAGTTGACTGTTTGTCTGTTCTGTTTGCCAGCTGCCCCATGTCACACCCCATCAGTATTTCAGCCTGGACAGAAAACCTAGGCATATGGATGACAGGCCTCTGTTCTTTATTCCTCTTTTGTACTTCGCACCACACTGTTAGGAAGAAAGTTATGGAGAAATACATTTTTCTGCTCAGTAATATGTGCAGCTGTCTTCTCGCAGAGGGTGAACATACTGTAGAATAATGTATTGCTGGAAACAAGCTCAGATGCTGGCCTGCTCACTTTATGCTCTGCATCTGCTCCCTGTCCCCTTCCAGCCATTTCTCTTTTCCACTAATCTGACCTGTAGTGCATCTTGTTGAAGTTCACACTGAATTTATAATGATTAAAGCCACCTTTAGCTGTCTTTTTCACAGCAAGTATTTTTTCCTCAGGCTCTACTGAGCCTCCTCACAGCCAGTTTTAATTACAGTGCAAAGATTACAAGCAATCAAAAAGAGCTTTTCTCTCTAAACCTTATGTAAAATCCTGCCCTCAATCAGTCAGCTCGATATTTTTTAGTATAATTTTGATGCATGGCTTACAATAATGATGCAGCAGACAATGAGACACAGTTAATTAGCTTGTTTTACATATCGGTGAAGTACAGTAAGAGAGGCTGTGTAAATTATTTATGTGTGCAATTGTTTTGAATTGCAATATGAAAAAATACAGGAATTTTCACCGCTTGAATAGCTCTATTTGGAACCTTTCTCACATGGTGTAACGCTGGCAATGGCATCCGAAATATATCTTTTTTTTGCATTGGATGGCATTCAGATCTGCCTTTGCACTCATCATACAGAGCTTTGTGTCGTGTCGCCTCGTATTGTGGCAACAATTGCAAGGCGCTGTGGACTAAGCACCTATTTTTGGTTAACATTGTCCTTCCTGTAGCCAAAATAGTTCCATACAACTGACACTGTTTTTCTTTTCGCAAACCCTTCTCTGTGTTTTTCCCCTGTGCGTTGCTCCTCATCAGGTTGTGGCTGACAGCTAGCGGGGGGGCGGGGTCTGCTCCGGTTGTTTGATAAATTGACTGAAAATTATTGTGATTGTTGGTTTGCTGTGCATGCAGAGCTTTAAATCAGAGTAAATAATGTTATGTCAGACGGACGTCTCTTGTAGATTAGTCATGAAAGATGAGAAACGTGAAATGTTCCTTTTGTATCAAGCAGCATAAAAGTTGCAGCATGAAGTGTGCGAGTCGATTTGCCTTACTTTACATTGCACGTCCTGCAATGTGACTACGGAGCATCATGATGATGCAGTTGTTGCGATATATTATTATTGCAGCTCTAATCATTTGAGTTCATTCTGTGTACAACTTGTATCAGACTAGCTCGTATAGCTTTTGGCTCGAGGAAGTAAACTGCGGTTTTAAATAAGGAGTCATATATAAAGCTCTTCAGACCACTATTGATACTGCGAGAGATTACATTCCTGCTCGAAGCTGCTGTCCTTACACGTCAGCGGTATTGATTGTGCGTTACAGTCCTGTCTTGTCACCTTGTCTCAGAGAGAAATCGATCAGCTACGCACTCCGTACACCTCCGTACCCGCTTCTCTCACATGTTCTATAAGGTGCACAAAACATGCTCATCATCATCACATTAAAATCAGCGTCTGCTTTTTTTCTTTTGGGTGTCTGCTGTTTTTCTTCACTTCATCTGTCCATCTCTCCCCTTCCCTGCCTCTCCCCTCCTCCTTCTCCTTTGTGTCTTATTGTCTTGCTGCCATAGTCATCTCTGCGCCATTAATCTTGCACCCAATGAATCGGAGCCACTGACTCTATCACTCCTATTATCGACTGCAGACGTCCCTTATTTATGTTTCATTTTTCTCCCTCTCTTCCTCACTCAGCTTTTCTGCTGTTGTTCCATTGACCGGCATGTAATTTCTTACATGAATAATGCAAGTAGAGAGACAAAAATAGTTGCACTCCTTCTTTCTCTTGGCTGGGATTTGTTCTGCAATAGTTTAACTGAATGGGCTTGGGCTGATTTCTATTCAGCACTGCCAGGCACTTTGTTAAAAGGAATAGGGATTTGGATCTGAAGGTATTGGGGTTCCCAAAGCTGCATTCATACTGAAATAGACTAGAACAGCTGATTGTAAGATCAGGGTGCAGATTTATTCAACCTCTCAGCGCTCACGATTGCTTATCCAGGATCACGAAGGTGGCTCCCAGGACAATCCTATTCATTAGCCAACACCCGGAACAGCTACATGAACATATGGTAGACTGCAGGCAAAAATTCATTTCATTTTCCAGCCGTGTTTGCTGATGTGCCAATAATAGACATATATCCAAGCCTTTCGCAGCCAACTTTCCTTGCTTTCCAAAACAATAGAAGCTCTTGCACAAATTACCAGATGATCTCAAATTATAGAAAATGAACAGCTTTGTAGGCACTAATTGCTCAATTTACCTACGGAGTAAGTGCACAGAATATGATTGACTGTGTCAATTTGCTGTATTTTAAATACGAAAACTTCTGTTAGAATACGAGATCCTCGCGTGTGTGTGGACTGAATCCGGCGAATGACTCATTCTCCATAATATCTTTTATTCAACCTATGAAAATAAAGCATGAGTGTATGAGTTAGACTAGATTCGATTTAACAGTAATATAATAAGAAAGGGACTAGTTAATGTTAAATTAACAGCACAGCATGAGAGAGAAAATGGCCACTCTTTCACAGACTATATACAGGTTTGTGTTGCCATGGTGAGCGTGTTACTATGAGTGGTTAGTGAATGGGTCACACTGAAGTCTTTTCCAATAAGCACCTTGAGTCTTGTAGTGCTCTTCTTCACATGATTGTTTCCAAGGACTTACTTAAAAAAACAGGTTTTCAAATACCCTCTTGTGACTCTTGTGAGGGTAATTCGGTAATTTCCTGTACTCAGGTGACATTATATGACCTCTAAGGTCTGCACCAAAGAGACCTTTCTCTTTATTTATATATGTTTTTATTTATTTATAGATTTATATAGATTCATAATTAATCTGCAAAGCATTTCAAAATCACAGGTTTTGTAAGAGCAAAAGGATGAATCACTAAACTAGCTGTTCTTATTTTTCCCACTGTCTGGCTTAGTCTGCAGAGAAATGCTATATCTATGTATGGTATTCTGAGAACTGCGAACTGAAAATCAATCTTTTCAGCTGCAGTCACATCATATACAGAGCCACAGTGCTGGTGAGTGTGTAATACTTCACAGAGCTTTGTGCTGCTGCTCTGAAACCAAGCCGACACTGGTTTGTTTGGTCTGTTCAGTAGATGGGGATGGGATTCTGGCAGCACACAGTCACTTCAGACATTTGTCTGTGCTGGAGGAATTTCCGAGGGCCAGGCTGGCACATTATACTGAACACAACCTATCAAAGGTCTTCTTCAGTTGTGCTTTTTCTCTGTGTTACGCCGCTGGTCTCCTTTTCTCTTTTTTTGTGTTTACGTCTCTGTTGTCTTTGTCTCTGTCGCTTGTCCTCCACTTAATTCTTTGTTTCTCTCAGTGTCTTTTTCTTTCATTTCAGCCTTCTTTGTTCAACTCGTCCTGCCTTTAGAACTGTGTCTCATAGACTTTTGTGTTCGGTGCATGGTTATATAATGTTGTTGATCACATCATATGTGTTTATATAAATATGTGGTGACCAGGAACTGCTGTTGATTCATCTACTAATGGGTGAAAAATGAAAAGTGTCAGCATACTGCATATCTCTGTGATGGTTAATATAAATGAAAAATTGAAAGTAATATACTCATTCCGTGCTGGTTATTAGCTTTTATATAGCAGGTCGCTGAAAATGAATATATGATTAGTGGACTTTTGGGAGCCATCGTGCAGGTTGCTGGTTGAGGACGGGCGGGGGGGGGGTGAAGCGATTTGTGAAACGAGCCCCGGATCCCTGCTCTATCCCCCTTCCTCTCTCTCCCACACACTGTTTCCCCACATCCCTGCAGACTGGTGCTTGTTTGTGTTTAATAAGGGAGATTAATTAAGCTCATTGGTATTCTAGGACACTGGCTCCAGCTGTTTCCCTGGGCTGGGATCAGCAAGGTCATCCATTTGAATTGCGCTGCGAGAACGTGGGGAGTCTGGAAGCGCTTCACACAAGCGGGAGGTTTGCACACTCTCCGGCGAGGCGTTTGATTGGTGGGACAGACTTATGGATGGCTAGTGGGTGTCAAAAGCTCACTGATCAGAAAGCTAATCAGTCAATCCTTTTGAGATTAACAACTCTGCCATGCATGTTTATACACGAAACAACTTAGTTTAGCTGTAATTAATTGCTACTCTCTTTTTGCTCTTTTTGTCTCTGATGCATTGCACTCATAGCTGCCAAATACACACACTGTTATATATCATTTATCATTCTGTTTGAGTGAAAGTCAACAAGGTAAAATGCACTGTAAACATATGATAAATAGGCAGTCTCATCAGTGTGATTGATAATCCGTGGTTTGCCTTTGTGCGGTGTTTAATACGTAAGGCCATCTGACAGGCCCCAAAGCCTCTAATTTCCAGTGTAACGTGATAACACAGTTCTGGGCCTAGTGCCAGAAAAGTGTAGACCTGCTTATAAGTTAGAGATTGTAACTCTTAAATAATGAGTCATGCAGAATGTTACAAATGTTTGTTGAATGCTGTAAGCAATGACAGCATCTCACCAAAGTGTTAAATCGATAACCGCAATAGGGGAAAAATAGATACAGCTGATGAAGGATGTAGTGCAACCTCAGGTCAATGAGTTTAACTGTACCTTTTAGTATTGCATCGATAAGCAGACTTTGAGTTGCCTCAAGCTGAGGCAGCACTTTAGGAAAGTAGTGTCAGTGTGAATTACAGCCCAAACTCAGACAGTGATTTAGAGCTTATTCTTTTTAGGGTTGACAACACATTATTCCTTTAAAACGGTCTCTTTGCATTAAAATCACTAACCACACTTCACAAAGTCCTTTTCGCTAAACAGATCATCTTTCATCCTCTTTCATACAGTCATCACACCTGTTCTAATAATGAAAGCTGATTAGCTGGCAAGGAAACTAAAAAGCTCTTGGCTCTTGGTTTGCTCACAACAGTGCTGCAGAAACAGTCCAAAGTCTACACTTTACTAAAAGTGACAGCAACACCAAGCTTTACAGCGTTTGTGACAATAAAACAACAGCTCAGATGCAAAGAAGCAGTTAGAAGTATAAAGTGTTAATGAAAAAACAGAGCTGTAATGATTTACATGCAAGATTCACAACACCTGTATTAATTAGCTTTACTGATATAGTTTTGGGAGAGTATTGTAACAGAAAACTTAAGATCCGTGAATGCAATTTTCTCATTAATATTTGCATTACAGTATGCAAATAAAGTGTTATCTGCAAAACCAAACATTACACTGCAGCATTACATCAGCATAAATATAAAAAATATATATATATTTTCCTGCAAGAGCTAAAACGAGGTTGGTTTACCAGCATTTCCACAAGATTCATGATTTGAATATTTCTGACCTCTGAGTCCTGTTTTTACTCCTGTTCTGTCTTTTCTGTCTCTTTAGGGACACCAACTGATGCAATATGAATGTTTCCTTCAGTGAGTGGATCTACATGTGACTCAGTGTTTACGTGTGTGTGCGTGACAGACAATGCCAGTGCGCTACTGTGTTTGTGACTCTCTGGGTGCGAACAAACATCAGGCACTTTACGTTCCTCTGCTGGCAGACTGGAAGGGAGCTTGTTGTCACATTTTTTCATCATTACCTTCCCTGCCCTCCTTCATCTCTTTCCCTTGGAAGTTAAAAAAGTAATCAAAGGCTTGGCATCCGACAGTTCTGTCTCTTTGCTTCTTCCTCTCTAAAATCCACCCTCCCCATGATTTCTTTTGCAAACAGTGGCACCTTATTGACAAAAGTCCCTCATTTCAGGGGTGCTGAAGTCCTCTCCTGCGTCTGCCAGTGGAGGTATGCTTCATATTTGACATTGCCGCTAAATGGAGGATGCTTTGCTATTCATTTAACAGCTCTACAACTCATTTTTCTCCTCTGGGAGCCCTGCAGCCTTTTATCTCATCATAGCTGGCAGAGATCTTGTGCTCCTCTCGTCTCTGTCCGGCCCGTCACCTCACACCATGCCTCCTAGCAGGCTACAGAGGTGCCGCGCTCTGGTCAGAGCACTGGGCTAAATCCCAGATCAGGGGGAGAGTTCAGACTCCCTCGGGAGAAGATCTTGGCTGGCAGGGTGGATGGTTAAAGTATGCTGGAGATTATGGCCTTGGCGAGTCAAATGCTGGATTAGGACTGAATGGAGGAGAGGAGATTCCACAGTGTCTTTAAAGGAGCCTCTGGGGGAAATAACGGATTTGCCTCTTGAATATATACGCCTGTGTGTGTATATGTGTGTGTCGGTGTGTATACGGGACTCTCAACTGCGCATAATGTACATCGTAAGCTGCTTAAAGGTCCATGAGTCAAAAAGTGCAGTGGTTTTAAGCAATGATGCCACATTACCTTGTAGACATCATCAATTATGCAGCTTATGGAAAGGTGTCATGTTACCTTGATAATAAATAGAGAGATGTACGCCTGTACGCAACGATGAATAACGCTTCTTTTCCTTTCATACTTTGTTGTAAAGAGGAATAAATGTGTCTCTCTCTGTTGATTTTTTTCAAGGATGATGAGCCAATCACAGGAGGGGCTGAGGGCAGAGGCCATAGCCACATTCGGAAATTCCTCAGCCAGCGCCACAAGAAATTGCCATGGAAACCAGAGGTACAAATTATATTATTTCCTTTCCTCTATTATTATTATTTCCTTTTTCTCACGCTTGCACTCATCCTTTCTGCCTTTTAACCTTTCTCTGTCATCTCACAGACAGATAAAGATTATTATTTCTCTGTATCTTTGCCATTTGAGTGACTCATCAGCTAAACCTGGGAAGGCCACTCATGCATTCATCAGACCCTCATTAGCGATTGACCTTTGCAGAAATGGTTTTATTAGCAACCCTTCATCACGGGTTTTGTAATTGAGTGCCAGTATTTGAATTTCGCTAAGATAATTCAGGTGCAAATGCATTTCATTCAGTTGTCCTTTAAAGTGCAGTTGATGACCGGGGACAAACAGAGATCCGGTTTTTCTCTAGTACTGTTACTGCAAGAACAAAATGTATGGAGTGGTTACGGTGATAAATTATTGCATGAAGATAATAATATTTCACCCAAGACCATTAGCAGGTTATATTTAAAGCCACCTCTGACCTTAAGATTACAAGTTAATGTGATTCATTCTAATTTCTCAGCTCACTTACTGATGTAGTTTGTACATCCACTGTAACAAAGGGAGCAGCAGACAGGGCAATTAAACAGCGGATTTGTGATAAGAAAAGCGACTCCAGATTTGTAACCTGTTCAGCAGACTTTAATTAAAGGAGTGTGCATATGGGTGTGCACGTGTTGGTGTAAGTGTGCACAAGACTAATCTGCAAAATATGATTTATTAGTCCTTCTCTACCTGAGGTAAAGAATAACTATCTCTGCTGAACAACACAGAGTTCTAGGCAAACTGTACAGGAAAAGTTCAAACTCACAGCACAAGATTGATAATAGAAAACAGCTATTCAAGTTATTTTAAAGTATATCAGTTTGACTGCCGTGATGCTTTTTTACTTGATTCTTCATTACAAGCTCGCTTGTTCTCTGCTATGTTTCTGCTTCCACAAAGTGTTATGTATGTAATCTTCTGTTCCTCACAGCATTACAGGGCCACTGAACACAGTATGGGCCTGGTAATAATACAGGAGATGTTTTATTTCTGCAGACTCTCCAGGGTGAGCATGTCTAGAGTTAGCCTGATATCGTCATTATTTCTCCTCTCAGCAGCGCTATACATCAAACACAAAATCACCCTTTCATTGCAGCTATTTGGTCGAACACAAAAATACAGTCAAAACCCACATCATCACACGTCTTTTTCTGCTCATCACTAAATGTTACAAAACAAATTCTGCCCATGGAGTTGCTGGCCATGATAACTATTTATCATTCTGTCATTTTGGCTTTGTAATTGATTGCATCTGCGTGACATCTGTTTTTCAATGTCATGACCTAGAAACATGTGTAAAGCGAGTATTGCGGGGCCTGCGTCTAAATGTAGATGTAGGTTTTGGCATTTTAAATCAAGCTAATTCGATTATGAGAAGTCAGATTGATATGAATAAACTAGGACTGGTGCCAAACTTGGTTATTTGAATCTGGAACACAAAGAATAATTGCCAAAATGGAAATTAATGAGACAGTGTATTTGGAAGAGCTTGCTTTTCTGTGCTTGATTTTTAATGTTTTTCCTGTATGAAAACCTCAGGATTCCTTTGCAGTCAGAGTCATTTACATGAGTTTATTGACCAAACACATTTTTTTATTTATGATCTGGATAAGAAAAGTGAAGCAGCCTCAAAAGGGAAGTACATTTCGCAGCATCAACACCAACTACATCCTCCATTAAGCTTGACTACAATCAACGCTCCCATGTAGAAGTCAACATGCTATTTACTTGACTCGTGCCCAGCCTTCTTATGAAGCAGCATGCCATTTAGTTTCTTTGAATATTCTGCATAATTCTATCTAATATTTCGTTTCGTCGTTCATCCGTATATCCCTTCCTCTCTGATGTCAGACTCCTGTTATGTCCAGCCCGAGTCTGTCAGAAACCATGGAGTGCAGCGGCTCTTCTTCCTCTACTTTCCTCACTAGCGATCTGTCCTAATTACCAGCGCTAACTTGTTTTCTTGGTGCACAGCCAAGATGGCAGAGGTCTGAGGGGCCGCTGAGCTGGCACTGTCAGAGACGAAGACTCTGGCTGGTAGAGGTAGAGTGGTGCCATATGCCAGCTGTCACAGAGTGGCAAAGGTCACACTGGCATCCAGAAGCCACACACACAAATACTCAGCTGTTGTGTACAAGTAGAATGTAAGCACTTTATATCGCCAGATGCATGCACACACGAAGAGGTAGAGAGATAATTGAATAAACAAATCTCCGCATTTTGTAGGATAGTGAAAGCGCCGGGTTTCTGACCTGTGATGGTTTCAGCAGATTGTTTTCTGACACTGTTAGTGTCTTAAATGAGGATCCCCAGCCGGTGAGCGCAGCCAGAGGTGACTGAGGATTAGCTAAGACATGCAGCTGTTCGGTGGACATTATCTGCCAAGGACACGAGTATGTCAAGGACGCTGATATGGGACCGAGATCAGAGGGGAAACTGGCCTTTAAGAGTGACGCAGCAGCCAAGCACGAAATGATAAACTGATCAACATTTGCAGCAAACTTTACAGGGATACGTGAAAGTTTGAGTATAATGACCATTTAATTTACTCAGAAGTAAAAAAAAATAGTGCAGTGACAAGATGGATTAATCACACTTACAGTAATTTATTTCCAGAAAAGTTAATTTTCTGAACTAAAAACTAAAATCTGTAATTTTTTAAGTTGCATGAATCTTTACAAAGTTTATTTTGTAAATTTAGACGGTAGGTAATTTGAGTGGAAATATTCGCAGAGGATTGAAATCACAGACAGCCTCAGGTTATACTAGTTCTGTGCTAAAATGGCTTTTCATTTTAGGGGACTTTTATGATTTCTTTATTTGTTTGTGTTCCAAATTACAGCCATGAATGCGCTCAGATTTAACACAAACCAAACCATCATCCCCGACACACAAAAAAAAGCGTTTTTGTGTTGTAGATTTGGACACCCTATTATTTACCACTCAAGAAGGAAGTGAGGGAGATACTGTGACACAATGCAGACGCATGACTCAGGTGGGAGCAGTCGTCACAGCTGGTTCCTCACACAAAAACACATGGAGTGACAAGACTGGAGGAGGGATGACATCTTTCTCTGCCCCCCCTCCCATCACACAATAACATGTGAGGGTGACTAGACAGTGGGAGTATGCAGGGAAAAAAGCACGATATTCGTCTCTTCTTACTTATCCACATTCAAAATGTTAAACAGACAAATAGCAGACAGATTGTCGCAGAAGAAAAAAATTCCATCACCCACTGAAGCCATATCCATCCCCCTCATGTTATATCCCTGGCATGACAGAAGACATGTAATTGTAGGACAGATGGCAGATTATACAAACCCTCATTACAGTAGTTGATGAGGCTGGAATCTAGCTCATATGAACCTTGTCTTCCATTTTTTGCCGCTCCCCTCTGTGAAATGAGTTCTCATTATCTCTCTCCACATAATCTCTTCTTTCAAACCCATACCTTTGAAAATCCCTGTAACTCTAGTACTTAACTGTTTCTTTTCTTTATTCCAAATTACTAATGGGCAGAGAAAGGTCAGATATTCTGGGAGAAATTTAAATGCTCTCCATAAATTCAAATAGACTTTTCATAAAAAGGCAGCAAGCAATAACATTCCCGTGATAGCCACAGAGGGAATGTCATTTTGATCATTCATTCAATGCTGAATTTTCCACATCGCACCTCAGTAAAGCTGCTGTATTAATGTGATGTATCAACAGGGAGCTTGAATGCGCCTCCTATATGCCCTGGGGGAGTACGCTGAGTAGTATTGTACATACCCCAGTGTGCTTCTGCCAGGAACATCACGTCTTACTTTTCTGTCCAAAGGGGATTTACAGTGTCAGTTGCTGCGATTGCTCGTCAGTGGGTGCACCGAGCGGCCATTTGTCAGTGCCTTGCTGCCAGCAGGAACGCAGAAGGCTGCACCAGATTTTGCGAAAAGGGAGACAGTCTCCCGGAGGAGAGGGGGAAGAAGGAGAAAGTCTGATTTGTGTTCTGGTTGATAGTGCAACCAGATGGGTGAGAGACAGAAAAGATATTGGACAGAAGTAGAAAAAGAGATGTGCTAAGGCAAACTCGCAGAAATGTAGCGTAGCAGTGTGTGTGCGGAGGTGCCTTTAATGTAGAGCTATCGGGTTTAGCGCTTCTTTTACTTTTGTCTTGAACGATAGATTCCCAATGTCGTTCGTAAGTCTGTTTTAAAACAATAATCAGGTGTCCACATCAACATTGAACCAGATTTGTTTTGCTGTTAAATGTGGTCAAATTTTCACAAATTAAAGCGAACTGTAGTTATAGCTCGTGATTAAAAAGCTAAAGCCACACAACAAGCAGGTAAAAAATAAGATTTTTACCAAAGCAGAAGTGTCTTGTCCAATTCTAAATGCGGGCTCTTCGGGCTCAGAGTGACATGGATGGTTTTGCAAAGTTTCCATTTTGAACAAAAAATGAGAATACGTGAAATGGCACTGCGTGGTTATTAGTACCTCTTTACAGCGAGCAGTTAAGAAAGTCTTTTTTTACAGTAATGAGAATAAAGGTAAGGATTTAATTTGTTTTATTTATTTTTTTAATCACAAAATATAAATATGTAACTTCATCTTATCTTTTCTTATTGAAGTAAAAGTCCCCATTTCTTATTAACAAAAACTTTCTATACTTTTTGACATCGAGTTTTTTACAGGAAAGATTTCACTGATCCATCTGCCTTATAAAAAAAGCAAGAACAAAGAAACAAAGCAGACAAAAGTTCTATTTCTACAGTTTCTACAATTCTGTGCACTTCTACTTGAGTGATTGCAGACTCGTACCAGCGGGGAATGTTTGGTGATTCGCGGCACGGTACGAATGAAACTGTTTTTTTATGGTGTCTACATTTACACGAGACTCAAAATTACAGAAAAAAAACACGAAAAGACACATGGCTGTGTTGCAATAAAATACATAATAGAGTTGTTTGTATTGTTCAGCTGAAGGCAGAAGTAGTCGAGGGGTCAGAGGGAAAGGGAGTAGCAGAGGGATAGTGGAACTTGCTTTGAAAGAGGGGAGACAAACAGTGCTCTTAAAAAGCGAATAGCAGGAGCCGGGCAAAGGCAGTTTTCGCAGAAACTAGGAAGCAAAGGGCTAACGGGTTTCTTGAAGTTAGAAAGGTGACAAGGGGGGAGAAAAACAGAAACTTTTCTCTACTTTATCCCACATTCAATATTGTATAGGGCCAGACCTCTTGCAGCACTTTTAGCCACAAAAAAGAGACAATCTCGTGTGCCCCCCAGCAGAAAGCTGACAGCCTGTGGCCTCTCCAGGCTACACAGGGACATGTGTGTGTGTGTACGTGTATGTTTGTGTGAATAATTAGAGACTTTTAAAGCTGCCTGCTTATTGCTGTTTGACAGGAGGACGGGGCCAGACCGAAAAAGGTTTGCTTTTAGAACCCACAGGAAATCTATTAAAAGCTTTACATAATGCATATTTACACAGGGACTACTGCCTTCTGCTAAGTCGCTCTAACCTCCCCTCCTATGTCTCCCCCTTTCTGCCACTCCCTTTTAAACATCAAGCACTTTCGTTCATCTCTCCAGCTCCTTTCTCTTCTCTGAGTTAATTCTTTCAGTCATGCTGCAAGAGAGCATTATAGGAAAAAGCAACATACATCCGCACAAAAAATCAAACAAATTATAGCAGGAGTCCCACTGCTTTGGACTGACATGTTTGCAAAACAACATATCTCATGCATTAATACATGAGCTGTAATTGTGATGCAGGGCATTTAGATGACCGTACAGAGGCGGTAGGGAAATGAAAAGGACTACTTTGGGTCAGACCATCTGTTAAAATCCCTGTGTGATACTGAAGGAGCATGACACCTTCTGTCTACTTCTTTTCTCCTTTAAATGGAGATGCGGGTGCACTATAGCACCCTGAAAAACTTTCATCACATTCCCCTCATGTCGTTGAGGTCACGTGTGCTTTTTGTCATGAGGTCACTCTCACTTTACTGATTGATTGATTTGAAGGCTTACAGCTTGACGGCCTGTTGGGATTGCTGTCTTGTCGGGGTGGTCCATATACTGAATATACGTGATGTATCATGGCTTGTTCTACGCGGGATGCATAAAATCACGAACTTCAAGTACAAGTTGTTATGTAGTTTTTTGAAGGTGCAAGCGATTTACGGCATACTATACAGGGCGTCTCGAAAACAAATGGAACAGTTTTCTTCAAGTATCAAGAAAACTGCGAGGCAGGAAATTAAGTAAGTAGTGCTACACCGATTTCTTTTTCCAGTTTCACTTTGATGTTGACTTTTATTTTAATGTTGGTCATATCCTGATGAAGAGCAACATCTAGTATTTAACAGACAAACAAAAGATTCAACCATAACATCACCTTTTATTTGACTGTATCTATAATGAACCATTTGTAAGAGACATGGTTCAGCAGAGCCTCGGGCCCTTCCCTGCACTCAATGAATTTACACTACAATCATTTTGAACTTGTTCTTTATTAATCTTAATCTTTTTTAATTGTATTTATCATGTGTAATGTATGAAAGTTGTTTGTTGTGTCTTTATTTATTGTCTCTGCTGCTCTCTGGGCCAGTTCACTCTTGGAAAAGAGATTTTTAATCTCAATGAGGATTTTCACCTGGTTAAATAAAGGATATAATAAAAAGAGCCACTGCTGTGTAATTCTAGGTGGGGTACGCTAATAATAGGATATTTCCAGTCCCTGTCCAATAAAATAGGACTGTTCCAGTTGAATGGTCTTAATTTTATAATAATCAGTGTATGTTGCTCTTTATCAGGAAATGACAAATGCTGTCATTAAAAACATATTTAAGAGAAATTGGAAATAGTAACTGGGGTATCAATAGCCGTGCGCAGTTGCAAAATGGAGGGGGTTCACATTTTGATGCTCCCTTCCGTACAGAAGTGACTGAAACATCACATTTTTTTAGAGGAAACACCTGAGATGCAGACCTTCTTTACCATGCATGTTGCTATATTTCTGACTATATATTCATTTGCCATGTCCTCGAAACTATATTTTGATAAACAAATGTTTTTGTGACATCTTATACGGTCTATATTACCCAGCTCTGTTGTCTGTTGTATTTGGCATACAGCATGTGTAAGTGTGTTTAAATGTGTTGAAGGATCATGAAAAGTTGAATGGTTTGCAGCATAACAAATCACTGAGACAACATCCCGAGGCTTTCAACTTACAGTGGTGTGTAATGTACATGCGCGTGTGTGGGTACATTTGTTTTTTGTATAAATGCATCTCTACATGTAGTTGTATTTTCACCCTCTGTTCTTCTTTTTAGGAAATTGATCTCCCTGTCACTGTGTTCCTTGTTTTATGAAGCCATAATTTGTTTGAAGGCGTGATTTGTGTGTGTAGAGAGAGGTGAAAATATGTAATATTATATGTTTGGGCAATATTTTATGCTTTACTGTGTTTTTCCACTTCTGTCTGACACACAAGCCACCAGAGAGTCATCTTTTCTGGTGTATGAGCAGCGTGTGTGCTGAATGTATACCCCAAGGCAGACTGATTTCACCATCTGTCCTTGTGGTGTCCTGTGATTTCCCTGTGTAATTCAGACAAATGTCAGACTATGGGCAGGGGATGAGCTCTGACAAACTCCAGACATTCGCAGTTCACACTCCCTCCTGGTACTCCTCACAAGCTCTCTGCAACCTTCCCTTATTCACATTTGAAGCTTCCCGCTAGACTCACATGTTCAGCTGAAGAATTCCTTTTTTTTTCTCCTTCCTGCTTGGTGGAGAGACATCAGAAATTACATACATTCCAGCACAAAATGTAATGAAATCAGTCAAAAGTAGAATTCTTACAAGCAGAGTAGGTGCTCCACTAGCTGAAGAGCTGAAGTCTGTCATGTCATTAATAGCAAACGTGATGGTGTGGTTACTGTGTTCACTAACCCGTTACCTCTGTGTGTGTGATTGTATTTCGGCAGTATAAGGGCCAGGCCAATCTGCATGTCTTTGAGGACTGGTGCGGCTCCTCTGTAGCCCAACTCAGAAAGAACCTGCACTTCCCTCTCTACCCTCACGTAAGTACCGGTATTACAGACTATTCAGCATTTTCTTTGTGGCGAATTCTGACTTGTAACACACAGTCACGTGCATGTTTGTTAAAGCAAACTCTCATCTCTCTTTCTGGGTTTCCAATCGCAGACTAGAACCACGGTGAAGAAGCTGGCAGTGGCTCCAAAGTGGAAGAACTATGGCCTGAGAATATTTGGCTTTCTTCACCCTTACAGAGATGGTAACTAACCCATCTTATTAGTGTGTCCGTCCTCTGAGGCAGAACACCTTGGAGCATGTGTCCTTTATAAGGGTAGACAATTCCCAAAGCCCCCTTAATTGAAGCACTTGAGAGTCACTAAAATAGAGGATATTCACATTTATTAGGCCTGAATGCCAGAGATCTCACAGCTAAATCTCATTCCAGTACTCTCGTGGCCCTTCCTTCCAGTCTATTTTCCGTGGCTCAAAGGTCATACTATTTTCAGGATTCCGACAAGCTCAAACAAGTGCCCTTCACCTCACACTACCTGACACAACCTTTTAAATGCTATTGCAGGCTGAGACTGTTAAATAACCAAAGTAAGCTGCGCAAAAATTGAGTTCTTCAAGCTTCCAGAGACTAAACCACTCATTGTAACATGGTCTGTTTACTTCCCTTGGCTACTTCCATTGGCAAAAGCTTTTTAAACGATCTGATTTTGTCGAAGAAAGATAAAAATAAAGGAGTTTTGTGCAGCAACTCAAGGAGCTTTGCTGGCAAGTGTTTTTACAGTATGCTGCTTTTGCTATTATGAACTGACCTCATATATGTTGTCTCATTTTTTCACCATCCCCAAAGATCATGAGCATCTGTCTTTATAGATATTATACAAAGTACATATTATGTGACAATTTACTAAAGAAATGAATAATTTTTGCAAAGATATTGATATGAAAATGATTTGATTGATTTTGAAATGATTTTATTGCTTCTTCTAGTGTAGTAATGTTACAGACTGTACAATGCTATCATTGACCAATCAGAATTGAGAATCACACAAAGCCGCGGCGTCTAATAATTACAGATAATGTTAATGAGCAAACTCACTTATGCCGCTGCATGTTCATTTTCAGTTTACAATTATGCAGATATTTTAATTTCCAGTCACACATTTCTTAACTATGGATTAGAAATGCAGCTGCAGTAATACCATTATATCTCTGTGGGCAAATATGTCATCTTCGATTACTGCCAGAGGCTCTCTACCCATCAAATTCTAGATGCATTTACTACTAAGAATTTATTATTGAGGTTATACGTGATCTGATAACCTCATAAAACTCAGATTACACATTTCATCATACACACGTATCTTCCTCCATGTTTATACATTAATCACGTTTTTCTCCTCCAGGTGATTTCCAGTTCTCTGTATCGTCTGATGATAACTCAGAGTTCTGGCTGAGTCCTGACGAGAGTCCTCTCAACGCCAGGCTGCTGGTCTATGTAGGACAGGTAAGCAATGAGACGGGCTGCTTTCTTTTAAAAAAATAATCTGAACAACAGAGAGCACTAACAAAAAAATACACATTGTCCCTGTATTCTTCATGCTATCTGATGCTCAGCAAATTCACTAAGTAAAGCTTTCCTAGAATATGAACACAATTCCCTGGCTTTAAATAATATTGCTTAGCAACAAGGTTTTACTGCAGGAGGAAACTGAATCACCTGGGGCCTAAATAGTTTCCAAATCCTCAATGTCATGACTTAAATAGCAAAAAAACACTTTGTATAATATCCCCCTGTGGGAAAGCACTGCTACCCACACAGCAAGTGAAGGAAAGCCAAACCCTTACCAGACCACAAAGAGACTTTATTATCTTTTATGATATTCAAGTGACTCATCACTCTAAATCGAATAGATTTTCTTCTTTCATCAACAGTGACTGATTTGATATGGACGGGAATTTGTGTATAAATTGTAAAGGCCAAAGGCTCTTATTGTATTGCTCTTAGCTGACAGTTTACAACATGGGGTCGTGACCCGTCAAAAACATATACTTTTTATTCTGCTAGTGCTCAAACTTGAAGCAACAGGAGGGACACTGAGCGATTTGACCTTGCTCGTCTTTAGTAATCACCCGCTCACCTCTTGTCACCATCCTAACACTGAGCCTATCACTCACCTCCAACACTCACAGCTCAGACTACAGGAGGCATGCACCCTTGTGTAGAACATCCTGTGAAAAATTGTTTCCTTTTCCAGCTATCCATGAAATACCCTCTGCCCGCAATCGAGTAAAAGTCAAACTGCACTGCTACTGCTTTCACTAATAAAGTTTTCTCTCTGAACCCTTCTGAAAATTTTAAGAGGGAAAAGGTGCATGAGGTTGCACAGTGTTTGAACTGCACCATATGTGTGTTCTGGGGAAATATGTGTTAAGAGCAAAGGTCCGGCTATGGAGCCATCTGTATTCCAACAGGATGTGAGATGTCACCAGGTTCCATAGGAGCTGTGATTAATTAGCTGGCAGAGAATATTGATGTGACATTTAGCAGTGGAGAAATATCATCTAGGCAATGGCAAGGGTGCAGTGCTATGGCTAAGGATCATTCATTCTGCCACTTGCTGACGGATAGGCCATGATGCCTCCCCTGTCTTCTGAGACACATTGTGTGTCATGGATACAGAATTCTCTCCTCCTTCCCTCATTATGTGACCCATTTGTCTGAATGAGTTTAGAAAAAGAAATATATCCCTAGAAAATACAGGTTTTCTGTTTTTGAAGGCACGAGAGCGATGTTATAAAGTTTACCTTCCTGCCTGACCTTTAGTAGTGTTACATATATACTGTACAATATACCAATGTTACCCAACATTTTTCACATAAAACCTGCTGTTAAAATTTTCAGCATTACAAGGTCTGCCAGTCCCTAAATCCCAGCCTCTCACAGAATGTGGTGTTATAAAGTGGGCTTACACCTATCCATTCCAGAACACTGGCAGGAGGATGCCTGCTTCTCACAGTCAGATGTGCAGCAGCTACAATAGTTGCAAGTCTCAGGCAGGCAGATACGTAGGTGGTCATCTGTCATGTTAGATCAGAACTTGGCCTTTATCTCCATGTGGGAAAAGTCAGATTCACTCCAGTTGGTAGAGCCACACGCTGCAGCGCTGACAAGCAAAAAGGACATCTCGTTATGTTGGGATTCTTCTCTTCTGGGATCATGTCATGTAAATTCAGCAGTCAAAACGGACACATATTGGGACGGTGTTTGAATGTTCATAACGTGTTTTCCAAAAGCTAGAGGAGAGGGTGACACTTGAAAGAAAATCTCAGTGCCTATGTCAGTGTTTTGTTCAGTTTTTTTGTATTTGCTCAGACTGTCATCTATTTACATGACCTTTAGGAGTCCGCACCGAAGTATCTATATATGGAATGTGTTGCTTTTAGACACTTAACTGTCAAGAAGTGTGGTAACGAAGTATTTCCATAAAAACCCTCATTATCGGCATTTTAAGGCTAGCCCAAGAATGGTGCAACAATGACATCATTGTAGAGGTCTCTGTGTCTTTTTTTCATGTACACCGTCATATACAGTATAATACTGTATATATTTGTAGACATAGAAATGTTGTCCTTGTTTTCTTTCACTTGGTAACACACACAGCCATTCCTTCCAGACCCAGGAGACTATTGACCTTGACTTGCCGTTTGTTACTCTCTTCTGTCGCTTACACCTACCTTTTGGCTCTGGTCAGTGGTCAGTGTGTTGGACGAGAGGGAGGTTTTTTAATAAGAACATTCTCTGTGGTCCTGCTGGGACATTATCAGTCTGCATATGAAGGTACTTAATGTGAGTGAGGATCTTCCATTGTCCTGCCTTGGCATTAATCATATTTTTTGCCCCCAGCTAATCTGTAATGAGATTTTCCTTCAATCAGAATGTCCAGACAGCTCCTACAGAGCTTCCCACAGAACCAGACCAGGGTTCGTCTGGTAGTTAGAGAGCTTTATGAGTTGAACAAAGCATGTGTGTGCATGATCCTGTGAGTCTGTGCACACCTCTGAATGTGTTCATTTATCTGTGTATTGCAAGCATTGTGTAAGTAAGTAAGTATTGTGCTGACACATGCTGGCATTGATACATCTTGTATGTGTTGCAGTACTTATTTTATGTTGTTCATAAAGCAGTCACAAAAATACACAAATACATAGGGAAACTGGGTCAGCGAAGTGTAATCAATATGAAACTCGATAGAAGCTGTAGCTGCTTATTCTCAGACCAACAGTACTGTCACTAGTAACATGCACTATTTCACACCACAGCTTAACTGAGGTACGAAACTGCATACAGAAGTTGATGAGGGAATAAGCTTAAAGGCATAACTTGTAGGATGACTTTTCCTATGAAAAACAATAACAATTCCTCTCAAACATCACTTATTTCCTTGTATAAGTGTGCAGTTTAGAACATTTCTCGGTGTGAACCTCTGTGCGACCCACAGCCAATAACAGCACCACGCAGAGTGTGTGGGTGGAACTCTTCAAAAACTTAGCAACTCTGGTTGCACCGCTGTCTCTGTGCTCCGCTGAAGGTCTGCTCCAGGTCTGTGAGACAGAGCAGGGCTCAGCCACACACACAGACCTCTCTGTGCAGAATGAAGTGTGTGTTCACTCAGAAGTTTCCCCTAGGGTTGTGCAAAGGTGTGGGCGTATTTATTTGTGCTTTAGAGCATAACCACTGTAAAACAATCAGAAAATAACATTTCATTTCTCTGTTTCATGGCTTTTTTCCTGCTAATACTGTTCCCTCATTTCATTTACTCTCTTGCTGGAACATCAAAAAAAAAAAAAAAGCCGTGTATAGACTTTTTTTTCTTAGTATATTATTGCAAAATGATCACCAAATGAAAACATTTCCTGCCAAGTGGTTTGCTTTAGTCAGAAAAGGTCAGTCTTTTATGCTTTTTAAAACATCTTGGCTTGTCACAGTACAAGTAGGTGTAAAATTAATGAGGACTGAATTCCATGTAACAGCTGGTCACATGTCAAACTGTCATGCCTACCAGACATTTGACTATTGTTCAAAGTTATTGTTCATTTTGTTCATTTATTGACATGACATGACGACAAGTCGAATTTCTTACTGTCTGCAGGCCTATTCTGAACAGAACCATCTACATTTGGCAAAAGGATGACAAGTATTTGTCTGAAAAACTAAATGTACTTGAAGGTGATGAAGTCTCATAGAAATTCTTTGCCTCCATGCATTAAGCAATCCAGTTTTGGAAAGGCATTAAAAAACAATAAAAACTGTGTATAAAATAAACTTGGAAAGACCTAAAAGCAGCTTGAAGCAGGCAATCCACCATGGTGATCAACACATCTATGTCTGCTTTGATTTCTGTTTCTGTTACATTATTGTGAACAACAGAACATTTGATTCAGACGACTCAACAGCTGTGTAACCACCTATAATAAAAACAGACACAAAGACAATAGTGATGGATTACCAGACCTGCAACTGGGAAGCATCTGGAAGCATCAGGTTCGAGTTGTGCCAGACGGAATGAATAGAATGAAAATGAGTGAATAAAAATCAATAAGTGCCTCGGAGGTAGAAGAAGCACTGATCAAAACTCATAACCATTCAAAAGCCTGCAGGAACAGGGTGAGCATGGTTCCCCTTAAAGGCTCCTAGCACTACTGCCTAATAAATCAAGTGCATCTGTATGTCATAAACAAAACAATGACAGCATTTCGTGTTTTTCTAAAGCCAAAGTTAGTTTTCAGATGATGTTTTTCCTCAGTATATCATGTTTCCTTGATCTAAAAACCGTTGCTGTGTTTTGAATCGCGCTTTGCAATTAATAGATATTACTTTACTTACTTTAAACTTACTGTTGTGTGACTTAACACTACTCATGGTCTGACAGTGTGTTTAAAATCTCAATCAACGGCTCGATGCAGCTATTAAGAGTAATGTTTAGTAATGGCTCTTCTCCATTTAGGTTTCAGAATTCAGTGAGCCAGTAAGTGAAATGACACTGATGTGTCTAAATGGTATGAGACCAGTACTTCATTAGGAGGAACCCTATCCCTGTATCACATTTTATTCTTCTGTCAAACATTTTAATCTCTGGTCAGATCTGTTGGGTTTTTTTTTTTTTTTTTGGCAAAATAGAAAAACAGCTAAATATGCATGCCTTCAACTTGAAATTACTGTTGTTGTAGCAGTGCATTTCAGTATGTCCTTCAGTCTTTAGTCACATGCTTAAATAATGTACGAATAGTGTTACATTTCATGATATTGTTGGACCAAGTATGCCCAATTGTATTCCAACTGCAAAACACATTGAAGGTCAGAAAGAACAAACAAATAAATAAACAGCGCGTTATATAACACGATAAGGTATATCACAGGACACAAAGAGCCTGACCTGTGACAGAGAAAGTCGAGAAAAGAGTAATGTCTTCACAGCTCCATAGAGTACATACCCACACTCATCTTTCTTCTATTTCTTGACCCTGTTTTATGTTTCACTTTTCATCGTTTCAGGGCCAGTGGCCATCTGAAATTAGTTTTCTTGAGATACCCACATATGTGGGTGAAGTTCACACTGAGACACAGAAAATCAAAAAGAGAGGTTACTTAAGGCAGGTGCATGCCTTGGTTGTTTGTCTGCTCAAAGTTTGAGAAATTGGGTCCCCAAGTTCCCTGCCATATTCCTCTGAGGAGCCTTGTGAAGTAGAAGTGAAATGTGACAATATGTCAGAACGGGGCTGTGTTTTAAGATGTGATATGAAATGAGTATGTGTGCGCTGCCCCTTTAGGCTCCCTGGCTGCCTGCCTTCTGATTTACCTCCCGCCCACTGTGGTGAGGAGATGCTGCTCCCAATAAGCAATGACTCATTGTTCAGTGGGAAAATATGTCTACGTGTTCATGTCTGTGTTGGTGTATGTGCTTGTTTGGGTTTTTTTTCATGCCTATAAAGCACATGCACAGGTACCTTGAATAACATCTGACACTTTGGTGTTTTGTCCTTGTAACAATGCCTTTGATCACCACCTTGCACCGCCTGCCTACAGGTGATTAATCGTGTGGCAGGGACGGAAAGAAAAAAAGCAGCCCTTTAATTTTGGAAGGAGATTTGCTCCTTGACATGTACATTTTTATCCTTTGTGTGAAACTGCATATTTCAAAGCCATCAATTCACATTTCAGCTGTTCACAAAAAAATGTAGATCATCCAAACCACGTGGAAGGAAGTTGCCTGAATTTAAGACAAAAAATGTGTTCTGGAACTTTACTACCTCCATTGTGCAGGAAGATTCATTTGCATGTGCCATTTTGAATTAAATCATGATTTAGAGGTGGAATCTGGGATAAATTAAGTCATGGTTTGGGTACTGCAAGTTGAAGCTTTTTGTACTCTTGAATTCTACTTTCTTTTTTGCTGCGATCAGTATCCTTATTATTATCATGTTCCCCAGCAAACTATTTAAAGATCCAAAAGTTGAACAACAACAGCCTTTTTCAGGATAGAACGACTCACTTACAGAGAGAATATAAACATTTGAGTAAGTAGAGACACTCTCAACAATCTTGTCTCACGAATTTCTCATTTGTGTGTTTCTGTTTTGACAAATTGTTCTGCTCAGGTGCCTTCTTCATTGGGCGATGATTTGTCAGAGCTATTTAACTGCACTGCGTCTCTTAAGAAAGCAACAGCATAGTGTAGTTGTGACAGATTTTAGTTTAATGATGATTTGTTGGGGGAAAGAGAGAGAGAGAAAGAGAGAAAGGGAGACAGAAGGTTAAATGAGATTCCATTGCCTTATTTTCCCTGACACTGCAGAGAATGGGCTAAACAAAAAAACTAAGTATTCTAGAAGTTTAAAGATTTACACCTTTATCTATTTATGAGGAAAACAAAATCTTCCATGCTTTATTCAACTTACGCAAGTATAACCCCAGTATTGTCTTCCAAACAGGCATGACAGTCGTGTACCATCCAAAAGAAAACTGTGGGAGTACTGTGGCCTATGCATATAATTAATTATTGTAGCATTAACAGGTCACAGTGTTGGTGTATTAACAAGACTATAATTGTTTTACTAAGTTGCCTGTTCTCCCAAAGCCAAAACTTTCAGTGAACAAGCATCTGATGTGTTAAGAAAGATGCAGATTGTGATACTAACAGTCCAGGCATTTAGAGTGGGAGAGGCAAGTGAGATTAATAGCTATCTCAGTAAATATAAGTTTGTGCCTTGGTTTATCTGTAAAGCCACTGCTCCAATGTTATCAAAAAGTGGATGTATTCACTGAGTGTTTGGCTCGCGATATGAAAAAAATACCCACCATATCTGATGTTCCACAAATTGTCTGATGCACAGTGTTCTCCAAGGACCATGCACTGTTAAAGTCAGAGGCTAGTTTAAAATGCCCAATTTGCTGCATTGTCAATGTACAATAAAAATTTGTTTTTTTTAATCCTTGATCGAAAGCATGCTCTGGGACTTACCTAAGATCGACCTTAGCTTATCACTTTAAAAAATGCCAAATTCAAATCTATTCCACTTCCTTCGTTGAAAAAAACTAGACTGCAACGCACTCAACGGCATCATTCTGCACAATGAAGCTCCAACGTCACAGAGGAGGAACATGAAAAGATGCAACTTGTTTTAAAATGGAGGGGGACTTAATATATGACCTCTTGTTTTTTTATTTACATATTCTCACTAAGCGGCATTGTGTTCCACCATTCTTCCTCATACTGTGCTGGTGGAAGAATATGCGAGGAGGCTGTTGGCGTGGAAATGTACTACGGCAGCACCGTGCTGTGGGCTTCACAGTGAAGGCACAGTAGCACGAATTGTGTCCTCCTCCTCTGCAGCCAACTGCTTCACAGAGACTCTCAGAGACTTTAGCGCTGCCAGGGGCCTGGTTGGTTTTGGACAGACATTACTGCCTGTTTTTGAGGTTTCTTTCCCACAGCAGCTCTTTTCTCATGCCAGTAAACACATTCAGAGGTGCCATAGTATGATTGCTATTTCATGTGTGTCATTACCTTGTAGGTGTGGCTTAATGTGTGTGCTGCAGTCCATCAAAACATTGTGGTACCCAGAGTGAGGATCGGCAGCTATTTTCAAGCAGAAAAGCTCTTGTGTTCTGTCACCATGCACTGCAGTGTCTTTTGACCATTTTAAACCCCCCAAAGTGTGGCCAGCACAAACAATTAGAGGCATCCCCACTGTGATCTTAGCCTTATTCTTTCACTATGGAATCATCAGCAGCAGGGGCCCTAATTAGTCTTGTTGGCTTGCTGAGGAAATGAATGGGCACTGATTTGACCGCAGGGTGGAACGGGAGCCTCAGGGGTCCTGATGAGCTGCCGTCTTAGACTCAGAATTGGCAGAGAATCACTCTTTCCCATTTTCTGTCTGTTTGTAGCCATTAGCTCTCATTTTGTTTGCTCACTTTGCCTATCAGAGCTCGCCTCCTGACTGACTCTCCCCGTTGCTTCCGGGCGTATTATACTATTTCGTCAATGAATCTTCATTTGCTGAGCTATCATAACCAGGAAAGCAATCAGATTCTCGCGGCATCTTTTTCCAGCGACCAGCCCATCCACGAATTATTTCGCAGATGAATACTCTTCACGTGCAAGAGATTCTTTTAACTTTTCTTGTGCTATTCATATGCTTCCCTCAGATGCACACACTCTCTGTCCCTCTCCCTTTTTTGCACTTTCTAAGATCTGTGTCTCCCATCTTGTGTGTTCCAGCTGGGTACAGAGTGGACCGCTCCAGGCGAGTTCAGCAAGTTCAGGTCCCAGTCCTCCAAGTCGGTGCAGTAAGTACCTGTGACAGACACACACATTTATTTCGCACTTAAGCCAGCACAGAGTCCAACATCTAACACGACGCTTGACAAATATAAGCCTCTAATGTATCTCCTCTTAGGACTGATCTTGCCACTGTTAGTGGTTAAGTGTTTCATACCTGTTAAATAGCACACTGTACAGTGATGCTCTGTGTAGAGCCTCTTTTACTGCATAATTGCTTCCAAGGGCTTTTATGGCTCATACAAGAGGAATCCTGTTGCTTATCAGGTGTTACGGGCTGATAACAGGCCTCTCTTTAAATGTGCACTGTGACTGTATTAACCTATTAGCTCCTCTAAAATTCAACATATCTTTCCTCTCTAATTGCTAAGAGCTGCTTAAATAGAAGTAGCCTTTAATTTGAGGACTCATCTGCATCCCGTTTGATTCTAACGCCATTGTCAAGTTGATGTGATTATGCAAAAAGGGAAGAGATCCTAAAATGGTGCCCCTGATCCTTTGGGTTGCTGCATTCGCCTGATTGAATGAAACACAAACCGCAGAGTGCTGTCTTAAATTATTCAAAAACACACACACCGCCAGTGGTGTTTGTAGTTAAGGTTCAGAATATTTTAACAAGGATAAATGGTACAAGTCGGACGATTAACACACAGAAAACAACAGGGAAAGTAAATGTTATAGTGCCGTCTTTATGTTATTCACTGTAAGCATTGTAGCGTGTTTTTTTTTTTTTTTTTAAAACACTGCGGCTAAAAGTCATGAATTATGGATATATTATACCTTATAATATGGTACGTACATTGGTGGACAGTATGTAACAACATGACAAGGGCATGAAAAATCACATGATATGTGAACAAAAAAAACCTCCAAAACTGGTTTCTGCTCAGAGGAGATCATGCTCAGAAATGCATTGCCATGTATAGAGAGTATTCTTCCGGTGTCTGTGATCATTCAAAGTCATACATCTGCTGTCTTTGCTATGAGCTTGCACACACATAGTCAGAACATATTATCTAATGAATGAGGAGTCATTAATCCTGTAAGGAGTTGATCGCAGGCCAGGACCTGTTGGTGTTTATGTGTGTGTGGGATTAACTGTGCCTGCTTAGCACAGCAGGCACTCCAGACTACAAGGGAGCACAGAGAGATGACAAAAGATGGAGTAGTAGAAAAAAAAGACAGAAAGGAAGAGGAGGAGAGCATTAAAGGTATTTATTTTTTATTTCCAGACAGGCTTCTTACATTCTCTCACAATAACAAGGTAACAACTGAGTAACTAGGTGCTAACGCGGAATATGACAGGAACATTAAAAACTTTGTGCACCAGAGAACTCTGGGTGTGCCTTCGCATGTTTTGGGACTTATTACTGTGTGTCTTGTGTAAACGGATTTATAGATGGTCATATAAATGCATAAGCATATGTATGCAGGTGTTAATGTATGCTTTGTCTGTATGCAAATGTACAGAACACTGTTGGCATGCTACCAGCAGCGAAACGACACCTCAATGTCTTAGCTGTATGCTCCCTTCCCCACAGAAATATCACCTAACACACATTAACATACAAGTACCAGCTGTTTCTCAGTACCTGAGGCATCTTGTAATTTATCTGTCCTGATGTCTAAAGTGATCCACGATTCTGATGTCAGCTCATGAAATACCATGTCGCAGAAATGAAAGAAAAACCGTGGGTTTTTGGGAGTGGAGGGTGGGGTGGAAAGAGCTAATGACATAAGTCAAATCTGTTTTCATTTCTTAGCCGCACTTCTCCACATGCTTTAGGGGAAGTGTGTCAAAAACAGCATCAAAGTCGAGCTTAAGATAATTAGGCAAAATCTGGTTTGACGTTTCCATGTGGGTGCGTGTAAGACATCATTTTAAATGCAAGCGATACGCTGTACATGTGTCTGCGTTAATGTGCATATGTATGTAAATACCCTGCCATATGAAATCCTATTCTGCATTTGATGATTTCAGTGAAACACAGCAAATGGACTTCATATATCATATTCCACACGCTCACTTTGCCGCACCATACAATCTATCCCTCATAAACCATAACGCTGGACCTGTTTATAGAAAAGCTGATATGCTTCTGAGCGAGGGAAATTGTGTGCAGCAGGATTAATTACCATGGATTCATAAAAAGATATTCTGCAAATTAGGTGGGATAGAATTGAAATGAGCAAATTAGTTGTGCAGAGCAGAACAAGATATCTTTTTTTTTTAATGCATCAGAGTATGTCAGTACAGCAAAAATAATCATTCATTACTACAGATTTTATCAGTAGGTAATTTGAAACATTTATAAACCTGATAAAATAGATTATTGAACATAATGGAATGAATTAGAAGTTTCTAGAATAGCATATTTGATTCTCTAGATAAAATGCCTCTGTGGAAATTATTTGTCATTACACATGACGCTGCTTTAGCTTTCGGTAGCACAAACTTCTTGTGCAATTTGTTATTGCAGAGTAGTTAAGGGCAGTTTGAGCCTATTCACCGACTCCAGTCTGGGAAGTTGCACACGGCCTTAATCAGTGCTGCAATTTAAAACCGCTTTTACTCCATCAAAGAATGGAGCTGCGCACGAGCAGAACACAACCAAACAAAGAGAAGCCTTCAGAAATGTGATTGCACAGAGGAGCGCAAAATGAAACACAAAAGGCATTACCACTTTTGTTTTTTTTCCTTTTTGGGCTTTGGACTGCAGTTATTTATACGTCTCGGTTCATTGGAGCCATCTAGCCGACTGTAGTAGAGCTGAGTGAACAGTGACTAATGGCTGCTGCAGGGTTGAATCATATTGTCAGGGTATGAAACATATTGTTGTTGAGAGGTTCACTTGAAACACTTCACTCGTTGGAGGTCTCCACGCAATGCAGTCAAAGGCTACTGAAACCAACAAACATACTTGCACACACACACACACACACACACACACAAAAGCACAAATATAGTATGTAATCTTAAACCACAGGCAAACACCCTTCAGTTGGCAGTCCCTCTGTGATTTCTATATGTCTTGGATGACTGGGCTTTCAGGTACGCTAACCTCATCTACAGTAAATTGTGCCACATTTTTCCCATCAGCCCCTCATTCTCTTGCTCCTTTGCTCCCTGTCCCCCACCCCCTTTTTTATGACCTGCTGCCTACGTTTTGCTCACCCTAGACTCACAATTACATTTTGGGAAGTGAATTTAAAGCTGTAATAGGGAAATGGGTAGGAAATAGTAACGGTTTTCTGCGTATGCGTGCGTGTGCTGCAGTTCAAACACTAGGCAGTGGTAGCAGCAACAGAGAGACGCATGCTGTGCAATGACTGACAGAAATTATGCTTTCTTCAAATCCCCTGTTTGTCTCTACTGATACGTAGGGTCTTCTTTTTTGTCAGAGTGTGGTGTGTGATAGTCCAACCAAGGTGGCAATTTAAATAGATTGGACAGATAGGGAAAGTTGGATGTGTACACCTGTTTGGGAGATCTGGTAGTCATCCACGCCACCTGGCTGTGACCACCTGGAGGTAATGGCTCAAACTATTTAGAGTGTGAGAACGCGCATGTGTGAGGAAATAGTTTGCCTTTGCTCTAATGCCTAGTCCACACACACGCGGCTATTTTGTGTTTTTTTTTTTAGGGTCATATATTCAGAAATTCTGTTTTCAGTGTTGCTGTGTGGACAGGGAAAAGGAAGTTTTGGGCTGGTAATGTCAGAGTGTATGTCGTTTTCCGCCTTTGTACATGAGGCAATATTTTGCAATCGCAGACATTGCCAAAATAGTGCTGGTAATAACCTACATCATTCTACATCCTGCATATGATCCCCGCCCCCTCCGCGATGTGCCGTTGTTGGTAGCAGAACTGATAATAGATTTTTTCCAAGGTTCTGATTGGTCAGCATGTCTTTAGGGTTGAGGCTATATCGCCACCTGTTGGTTTGGCATGCTCTTGACAGTGCTTCAATCGTGTTTCAATAGCGTTTTCATGGACAGAGATTTTTTTAATACAGTGCTTTTGTGGCCTGGATTTTTTTTTCATTGAAAACAAAAGATGAAAAATACCTGTTTATATGTGGCCTAGACCTAAATATTAAGTTAAATGAAGCCAAATAAAACTTAAAAGAAGAGAATATGCCACTTTCCATTTTCAGGTTTATTTTCTTACTGCAATATTACAGTAAATTGAATATATTTGCATTTTTTGTATGCAATTTTTAGGTCACCTTAGACTGATATGATGAAATAATTTATCCTTTTTTCAGAAGTTACAGTTTAAATGATCAATCAGTTAAACAAGACCGTTTAATTGATAATAGAAATCACTATGTAGTTCCATTTCGTAAACAGTCAGTTGGATGAAATTCTGTACAATTTGGTCTAAGCATAAAAATACCCAGACTAAGCTAAATCAAAGTAAAAACCACCAACAACCTATTCTTCCTTTCTGATGTCACTAGAAGCCATTCTTCTGACTTTTGAAAAATACTTAAAGTGTCTCCTTTGTCTGTGGAAGTCTTTGTTTCCACCGCTGCTTATACCTGTGAAGTGATCGTTTGGCAGTGCCTGCTAGGTGCTGTCACAACAGCTTGTTGAGTGACAGTGAAGTAGTCAGATAAGGAACCCAGATAACCCTGTCAACACTATCTTCACTCTCTGACACAGCTACTGGAGCCTCGGGCTGTATAGACAACACCGTGGAGACTGACATTTGCTAAAATTCCATAAACTGAACTGTGCTGAGTTGCATACTGAGCTATTCGGATGCCGTGTCTGACATAAAATATTTCAGAATCTTTTGAACAGCTCAGACTGGGATGTGATTGACAGCCACTTGAAGATTAGAAGGAATATTGTTTGAAAGGTATTGGGACTTAATGAGCACTGGTTGAATCTTCTTAGCGTGGCAAGAATAAGGTCAGAGTTTAAAAAGAAATGCTTTAAGGAAATGAGGAAAAGTCAGTTAAACGACGTCTGCATTTCATAAGAGACAGCATTCACGTGTATGTTTCCAAGGTGTTGACGTGCCCAAAGTGTAATGATTGAAATTAAAAATGGCTGCTCCTGACCTTTGCCAGTGGTAGTGTTGAGAAGGAAATGCTGAAGAGGATTCCAAGGTTATCTCTGATGTTCCAACTGGCATTTTGAGGGAGCGGCTTTCAGTTCACAAATTGCAGGATATGACATTTACAGCCAATCCTCCTCAGATGCGTGGGTGTTGATGCTCTGCCTTTTTTTATGCCTTGCGTGTGTATGTGCACGCACAATTCTTACTTACATTTCTATTCTTTCTATTCATTGTATAGCATTCTTCTGATATTTCTTTCCTCACTTAACAAAACTCCCATTTGTTTTCTGTACACATGGCTTAACAGAAAACCTCCAAAGACTGATAATAGTTGGAGAGTTAACCGTGCCCTTCCCAGCAACAATGAAGGAAACCTATTGGAGAATGACCAGTTATTTCACTATGGGATCTCTCAGTATCTATAATTGAATCACTTAAGCACTGCTGGCTATTAGCTGGCGAGAAGACTCAAGCATTTAGAGAGGAAAGCATAGTACTTGTGCTCATGACATCATAGGAATACTGATTAAGTGTGGAGACAGACTGAATGCAGCACTTTCCTTTGTGTGAAACGAGAGCACCTGCACTGTCTCATAATGTCTATCTATCCACTTCTACTTGAGTCTACATGTCTCTACATTTCCAACTTTGTATATGCATCCCTGCACACATATCCTGATTGTATGGGACTGTGAATACCAGCCTCAGTGCTAACCCCCCTCCGCTCAAGGTAATTGGTTGATAACTGTAGCAGTTGAATTGGAATGAAGCTGTTTGCCAGAAAGCTGCTATGACGTCTCCGTCCCACTCTCTTCCCTCAGGCCTTCTCTCCGTCATCTGTTTCTGTGAGTGATGGCAGCCTGCTGAGACACAAATCCATGTTTGAGTGTGTGTGTGTGTGTGTGTGTGTGTGT
>JAPQRN010000022.1:6356937-6406967 GCA_037367275.1 Coranthus polyacanthus
GGTGGCTGCATGTTGGTTTTGCAGCCACCCTAAGAAAATCTTTTCTTTAGTATTGCTGCCTCATCTTTTATTCACTGTTGCTTTGGCTTGATTTCCTGATCTGATTTGGCTCATGACATTAAAAGATATGATTAATGCCAATACATACATGCAAATACACTAACATCCACCCTCAGAAAGTAGAAAACAGGATGTTATCATGTGAACAGCTTCAGATCTCTGTGTCTCAGCCTTTCCTGATCCCACTGCCCTCTGGTAATTTTAGTGTTAATTTCCTGTAGGCAAATAACAGGTAACCAGAAACTTCCAGGTGTAAATGTTGGCCTGATAAAATGGTGATTTGCACCTTTAAAGCATTAATTAGGTTGAAGACTAGTGGTTTAAATGGTTTTAGGAGGTGCTAATGGCCTGTAATTCTGTTAGGGAGTCATCAGATCCTCCTTGGGCTGCCTTTGTAGTGTAACTATGGTAATTCTTGTCTTCTCACAGTCCAGAGACAAGTGGTTGAAAATATTTTTACATCGTGAATGCAATACACACATCCTGGCATTGTTCATTATTTGTTCTAATGAACCTTTTTTTTTGTAGAACGCTGATGTGGTAAAACATTTTAAAACACTGGACTGTGCAATGTTTTACAGAATGCTTTTCAGCTCATGGCAATATCCATCGGTTTTAGAGATATATTATGTAAGTTAAGTTAACATTATAGTACAATGTGACTGTGTTAGTGTATGTGAGAAAAGTACTTGCAGACTCCCCCACATCTGTGCTCAGGTCTCAAAAAATAAAACATGCAGATGTGTGTTTTTAGAGTAACTCCATGTTAAAAATGTCAGTGGAAAGTGCTCTCACATGTTTAAAGGTTAATTACACTTTTCAATTGATGTATGGAGGCCTGTCTAAAGGTAGCAGTCAAGCATATAAATGCGATGCAGTTCGGTGTGTGTTCAGTTTGCAGGGGTAAGTGGGCTGAATGTTTGTGTGCGTAAAAGTGCATGTGTTTGTGATTGTTAGGTCACGATGAGGGCATAACATTTGTGAGATAATCATGGTTACGTGAAAGTTTATGCGATGATATCAGCCAAATCTGCATCTTCTCTTACCTAAATACATACACATACATGTGCACATCGCGCCAGCTGGCTCACGTGTATGTAATAATGAACAGGCACAGTGTGAGTGAGAAAAGGTGTGCTCCTTATTAGCATCAAAGAGAGCAGAGCAGCAAACACCCCTCTTCTCCCACATGCTGGCCCGTTATTCCAAGTCTTCAGATGTTTTTAATGTTGAGTGTATATCAGCCTGGTTTATATGGACAGGATGAAGTGATTTAGCATCATATATATTTTGCAACATCTGCAACATATATTTTTTATAGAAATCGAACAGTTTGCTTCTCTGTTTATGTCTGTATCTCCCTTTCTGCGTGCCCTTTCTGTTAATGTTACAGGGCAGTCTCAGGTAGTAGACTAGAACAGTGCAAACCTGGTAGTGATTACAATTTGAGGGCCCGGTAATGATACAGGCTGCTCTCCTTCAATGGGCCTCTCCATCTCTCTGGCTCTCTCTCTCTATTGAAAGCTTTATAAAATCTTTGGTGGAAACCCAAAACCACTAAATCTGTGTGGGCCACATCATCAAACATTTTAGGGAGCCTGCATAGAGCCTTGATTCCTCAAGACTACGAGAAACGCCCTTTTTGTTATGATCATTTTAAACTTGGGGCTTAGCTGTAAGTGATGATATTATATGGCAGTATTAGCCCATATACAGTGTGGGAGGGCAAACACAAATCTCTGTGTGTCTACTTACTTTTACATGAACTGTCTCCTCCACTCTTGAAGCCACAGTGAAGAGAAATTCCCTTTTTATTAGTGCTGAAAGTTATTAAGCACTCGCATTTAATAATGAAAATCACTCCTTTCTCTGTCAAGAAAGGGCATTTCCAAGCCCTCCTCTGAGCAGACCACCCCCAACGTCTCCACTTCCTTCAAAGAACACTAATGGATAGATGTGTTATAGTGATAAGAAATGGCCGGTGGAGGTTACTTTAATGAAAACTTCATCAGATAGGTTATGCCCCCCTTTATGAGAGTAATCTGACTCTAAATCAGTAGTTAACCTTGACCCTTTGCAGCCCATAATGGGGTCTCCTTTGAAACCCTATTGAAGTTTGTTCGTGAACTGAACCACACTGGCTTCAGGATACAGGATGCAGAAGACATATGAGGCCAAAGAAACGTGTGATGTTGCCTCCTGTGTGTTTTTTTTAATGTTGGACAGGTTAGAGTTCAAACACACCTGGCCGTGATTTGAGCTGACTGTCATTTTATGATCAGCCAGGTGGTGGTGAGAAAGGCACCATGAATCAGAGCGAACATTTATGTGTGCATGTGTGTGAACATGTGTGGGAGAGTTTATGTATGTATGTATGTATGCATGCATGCATGTGTGTGTGTGTCTAATTCGACTGTTCTCAGTGTGCAGCCTTTACGTGTTGGGTCAGTAGGCTAGCCAGAAGGAATATCCAGTTACAGTGTTAACAGGCGTCCAGGCTTTGATGTAGCACTGACTCTCTGACAAAGCTGAAGTTTGTGTTTCAAGCTGAGGGGCATAACCCAGACACAGGGGTCAGATGGGAAGTGTACGGGATCACACTTCAGATACAGAGAGAAGGGTTTAAAGAGAGAGAGAGCGAGAGGGTAGGAATGAATTGTGGGAAAAGGGGCCAAAGCAGCATGGGTGATGGTCCAGACATGCCTCATCTGTCTGTAGTTGTGGGCCACTGGCAAAGGTGTGCACACAGTCATTGAGTGAGTGGATTCATGTTGATGCACATTTGGTTTCAGGCTATATCCTTCACACACGCACTCATTAAAATGAAAAGGTAACTGGCATTAAATGACAGCTGAAAGTCTTTTACCCGGCAATAGGCCTGCCCTAGTTTATTATGCAGGAATTATGACTTTTATGTTGTCTCGTTTACTCTGTAAAACATAGGCTGTAAAATACGGATTGATAAAGCGAAGCACAGAGAAAATCTCTCTGATGGATCAATAAGCATTAAGTGTTAAAAGCAGCGTACAGTTGATTGGAGCCGCTTCACTCCCGGATTACTGTCAGTGCAGCGTTCATGCCTAGAGGCAAGTATGGTGTTAAATAGCAGGGAGGATACCCTCTGGCATTTTAATGAACAAAAGACACATGCACTAATACACACACGAATGAACAGACTCAAAAAGCCCAACTTCTGTTGAGTGCAGCCCATTAGGAGAAGTATAACATTGATTACCAAGCCCACCGCTCCTCCTCTCCTCAGTAACATGGCTTTCTTATCACTCTCCACACGTAGCACCATCCCCCTTCTTCTTTCAGACACTCTCCACCTGCCTCCCAGCCATTTCCCCACACACTCTTACCTTCTTTATATGCCGCTATCAACCCCATTTAGCCATTCAGTCCTCCCCATTAGCTCCTTGTCTGCTTGTTAAGTGTCACACTTGACAGCAGGGCCCTGCCTCCGTTCTGATCACTGGCTGATAAAGTAGCAATATCTGACAGAATGGCTAAAAGAAACAGAAACACAGCAGGGCATCTGCAGCGTCCTAAAGGTCAGAGATAAAGGTTAAGTTATTTTAAGGAACCTAAATGCACTGCTGTGTCTAAAATACAGTTAATAAAAGTCAACCAATTCACAAAAGTCTTTAATAAAATAGGGAACTCATTGCAATAGAATCCAACAACCACTTTCCTAGTATTTGCTCGTAAAGGCTTTTTATTATCACTTAGACATAAAGCAAGGTATGCATGAACTAAAAATGCTGTAAAACGTCAGCTACTTTCTCAAACCCTCCAGATACAGTTTTAAAAATCAGTTTATTTATACATTATTAATGACTTGAAGTATGCTACAAGGAGCTGTTTTGTAAGAACCTACCAGTAGCTGCTGAAAATAAAAAAAACACCACGAGGAGAATAAATGGCACTGCAGGGTTCCCACAGCTCATTAACATAATTGGAATGCACGCTACAGTTTGCCATACACTCGTATACCGATCATGCTTTTCCCCATATCTATTCATGTTATACACTGGGAGTGTTTGAATATCCTAGAACAAAGGTGAGGCCTCTGCTAAGAATAACATCACAGCAGGAGAATGACAGCTTAGTAGCTCATGATAATACAGAGGCGGCGCTCAAACAATCATTAACACCCTCTGAGTGAGGATCAAAAGCAAACAACCATAATGTGTCATTGTTCACAGCCACATTCTATGCACATATGGTGAAAGAAAGGAGGAATTAACCGGCTAGACGTGGTGTTGCAGATTGCCATATCACCAGTGGTTTCTAACGGGATTTAGAAGAATAGGTGTAAGAGAAGAACAATGGAGAGGAGAAAAGAGAACAGAGAGAGAAAAGCAGCCAATAAAATAATTCAGAAGATTTTTAAAATGCCAATGTCACAATCACATCTAGCACTGCAGATCCAGCGTTCTGCCCTCTTTTATCCCTGAATGGATGTTTACTCTCACTGTTTCTTCACATATAATGACAGTTCCCCTTGTTTCCTCAGGTTCAGGTCAGTCTCGTCAGTTCTATTATTATCCATGTATCACCTTGTTTTGTTTTTTTAAAAATTTAATTTAGGTCTCTTGCTCGTGTCTTCATTTTTGGTTTAGATCTTAGAAATCATCTCTAACAATGTCAGGCTGTTCTCCAGTTTTCAGTAAGGTAGTTTATTCTGGTACTCCTGGTTTAAAAATAGGCTTATTATTCAAAAGCCACTGCAGTATTCTGATAATCAACCCACAGTGCATATGTAATCAGAGTTCTGTTCTCTGACACTACAGCATCTTACAAAAAGAGCTATGTTTTCATCCTGGCACCTAACAATACACACATATAGGTTCAATTGGTTTTAAATGTGAATGCTAAATGTATATGGTGTGTTAAAGTTAGCACATATGTGTGATTAGAGCTGAGGTGTATTGTAAGTGTATGGGTGAGTTTGAGTGTGACTCATTGGGCACTGGTTAGGGTCAGGAGAAGTGCAGCCAGACATGCATAAGTCATCTGGTTGAAGACGGTGTGAGTTCGTTTTTAACAAGACTGAATCATGAGTGTTGAAGAGAGAGCACTCTGTCTTATAGAGGGCATGGGAATCTGTTGGATCAAAGCAAAGAAGAGCGGATGGGAACTCAAACTAATCGCTCTGTATTTTCATGCTCGCAGCATAATTAATTAATTTCACCAAAGAAAGGTGTCTTTCAGACAGTGTTTTAGATGTTCAGTATTAATGTGATCATATAGACAAAAGTGAAATTATTTATGTTTTATCGTCACAGGCCATTCCTGTTGCTGCCACCTCTGATGGAGTGGATGAGAGTGGCCATAGTTCATGCTGAACATCGTAAGAGTCTGCTCGTGGACAGCGATGATGTCAGGCAGACTGCCAGGCTACTTCTTCCTGGACTGGACTGTGAACCAAGGCAACTAAAGTAAATACTTGTAACAAAAACACACCCACTCACATATGTTCTGCTGGATTTCTAGACTAGACCTGGCAACATCAACATAAAGTTACTTGTTCAATATTGGCACTAACAGACGGCAGGGCAAGGTACACGATTGCATTTCTAAATGGTAGAAACTTAAAAATTGAACCATGTAAAAAATATTGAGAAAATGCATTGCCATTTTTCATTGTTGATTGACTTTTGTCATCTACCCCTCCACTGGCCTTTCATCAACTAAGACAAGCTGTGAGTTTATGACATCATTGTAATTAGGTAAAAAGAAAAACCCTCATTGTGCTTTTAGAGTGTTTCCTTTAGGCCATGAACAAAAGACTTGTAATTTAATTAGCTACAAATGAAGAATTACACACTATGTACTTACTGTAGATTAATGACTGTTCGCATACCATAATGAGGTTCGTTAACCTTTTCATGAAGTGTACAATTGCTTCTCAAGAAACCAATCAAAAGCAAATGTGCTGTATGAATGAGCCACAAAAACAAGTGCCTCACTAAATGTCTTTACACTGACAGAGGTGATACGAATGAATAGCTGGCAGCAAGAAGGCTCTCAAAATGTATTTATATACTGTCTCCCTGTTTCTGTCTCTGTCAGACCTGAATGTTGTTTTAGCTCCTTCAAGCGTTTGGACTCCAAAGCTGCCACAGACAAGTTCCATTTAGATTTGGGTTTTCGGATGCTCAACTGTGGACGCACTGATCTCATTGGCCAAGCCATAGATCTGCTGGGGCCCGACGGCGTCAACAGCATGGATGACCAGGTACTGAGGGAGTTTGCTTCTTTATGTGTGCTGGCTATGGACATAAATCACGCGTTTCTTCGTCTTCTGCCTATTTTACTCATTTCTTTTCATCACTCAGGGGATGACCCCATTGATGTATGCCTGCGCAGCTGGAGATGAGGCCTTGGTCCAGATGTTAATCGATGCTGGGGCCAACCCAGATGTTGCGGTAATAAATATGCTTCAACTATTCACACACTGGAATGACAGATTTATTTACTATTGCATTTGTATAGTTCTTAACATAGCCACAGGGGATGCATCTGTTCTGAGGCATCTATATTTACGGAGGGTTTATTAAATGTAATATTTTGTCGAGTGTTTTCTTTGTGTGTAACACTGATTTGTCCGGTGCTGTCAGGTTCCACCATGCTCCCCGAAACACCCCTCTGTGCATCCTGATAGTCGACACTGGGCAGCCCTCACATTTGCTGTGCTGCATGGACACATCTCCGTTGTGCAGGTTAGAATCACATACACACACATGCAGTTGAAACCCTTTTATCAGTTGGTGTTGTATTTCCTTAAGAGGAAATCTGCTGCTGTATGTGCACAATGAATAGAGGTTGTTCTGTACATAATCCTGAGCTAACTGTGGATGTGATGTTAAGACTTTCAAAAGCATATTGACAAATGTGTGGTCAAAGGTCAGGCCATAAATGAGTTGCAGGATGTCAAATGTCTCTCAGTCTAACAGATGTGGTGTGTCTCTCTCCTCAGCTCTTGTTAGATGCAGGGGCCAATGTGGAGGGGGCTGCCGTCCGCAATGGACAGGAGAGCACTGCAGACACTCCGCTGCAGCTGGCTTCAGCAGCAGGTGGGTACACACACACACACACACACACACACATACACACACACACACTTATATTCACAATATAATAAAAATCACACAGCATTGTCTGAGCTCTGGTGGGTCTAAACTCTGATCTGATTTATAGTAGCTAAATTACTAATTGTAAATTATACGTGCAGTAATCCTGTAGGGTGGTCCAGCAAAGGAGTGCATGAACAAATGACAGAGCTGCTGTAATAACTTTAAGCAACATGATTTAAACCTCTTACAAGACTACCAAAGACTAGAGTCTAGAGACTAGAGTGGCATGCTGTCTGTGGTTGTTCAGAAGCCTCTAAGCAGCATTCCTCTGGGGGATCGTCTGAAAGCCATACACAGCTGTAGTACAGAGACTCATGCACTACATAGCAGTATTGACAGAGTTAGAAACGTGCCCAATAAGGGTGTGTATTTGTTTGTTTGACAATTAATAATAAGTAAAATCAAAAAGAAACAATACAAATGGTCGCTGTTAACAAAATTTAAAAAATATGAAGTAGACTGTACCTGGGGGGAAAAATGTACAGCGCACTAATATCTATGTTTAATACTGATAAAAGTTCTGTGGTCATAGTTATTTCTATTTTTAGGAGCTGTGCCTGTGTATTATTGACCTTTTAAATGTTTTCTAGGAAACTATGAGATGGTGAGTTTGCTTCTTGCACGAGGTGCTGACCCCTTGTCAAAGACCCATGACGGGAATGCCCTTACATCATCTCTGTATGAAGACATGAACTGCTTCAGCCACGCCGCTGCACACGGACACAGGTATGTGACCCTCATTCTAATCTGAAAAACACTGTGGACAAAGAGATGTTTGACAACTTTTACAAAAATGCCTTTTGCCTCCTAACTCCAGAGAAGGAAGTAATGCAGAAATAGCATCATGGTGTCATATTTGACCTGAGTGCATCTGAGCTTTGAGGAGAGGTTCGCCTCCTTAATCATGTAATGAAAAGGAAGAATTTGAACATATTAGAGTATGAAAAGCTCGGTCAGGATGTCCTTCCATATAGAGCCCATCTGTCTTTGAACACCAACTGGTAGCATAAACCTCTCCACCTGTTCACAGTGTGTATGTGTGAAGACGATTTAGACTCAACATTTCACATTCCAGTCTGGGTAACAGATTATGCAATCAGAGAGGGGCGTGAGGGTCACAGAAATGGATGTGTGTTGCACTTCAAACTCATATAAATATTCATATGTTCTTTCTTTTTATTCTCCTGTACCTTCTCTTTCTTCCCACCTCCTCCTTCCTCCCATTTATCATTTCAGGAACGTGCTGAGAAAGCTACTGACTCAGCCCCAGCAAGTCAAAGAGGATGTCCTGTCTCTGGAGGAGATCTTAGCTGAGGGGGTGGAGGGTGAGGAGGCCAGCATCTGCCCTTTCCTCCCTCTCTCCCCTCTTCCTACTCCTTCCTCTGGCCCTGGGGCCCTACCAGAGGGAGGCATACCCAAACTCTGCAAGGCTAGGATGAAGGCTCTGCAAGAGGCAAGCTACTACAGCGCTGAGCATGGCTACCTGGATGTCACCATGGAGCTACGAGCTATGGGTACTTATCACACTGGAAGAAAAGAATGTGCTCAGCTAAGTGCATGAGTTTGTATTGTATTGTTTTTACTTTTTAATGTGTACTCAATGTAATAGTAGTAACCATGGACATATTCCCTTTTTTTTCTAACTAGGAGTCCCATGGAAACTGCATGTATGGCTGGAATCTCTACGCTGTGCTCAGCAGCAGTCTAGGGCAGGGGTAACCCTCTCCCTCCTCAGAGAGTTCACCACAATCAGAGAAGAGGACTACTGCGAGGAGCTGGTCACTGTAGGCCTGCCCCTCATGTTCAATATCTTGCGTACCACCAAGGTAATGCTCAGTAATGCTTGCCTTTCTCTTAATGTTTTCAGCAGGAAATATAATAGAAAATATAGTATAGTTTAATATAATGCCCTCCTACTTGTTCTTTGATTTTCTTCCAGAATGATGCTATTGTACATCAGTTGGCTGCTATTTTTAGTCACTGTTTTGGCCCAGCTCCTCTTCCAGCCGTCCCTGAGATGAAAGCAACTCTTTCAGCACAGCTAGGTAAGGTTTTTACATTTCTTATAACTCACAACTTCATGTAGACCGTATTTATGTTGACACATTTATTCTAAATAACAGTGAATGACAGGTTCAGAATGCAAACACTTGTAAGATTTGACCAACGCGATTCTGTGATTCAGTTGCAGGTCGACTGTCCTAAATAGAGACTTTGTTTACATCAAAAAATAAGGATGGAAGCTCGGTGTTAAACAAAGGTGGTGTTGTGTTTTTTTTTTTTTGGACAGACCCTCATTTCCTGAATAACCCTGAGATGTCCGATGTGACATTTATGGTGGAAGGGAAACCATTTTACGGACACAAAGTTCTGTTAATCACAGCTTCTGACCGGTAAGAGGTTCACATCAGAGCGATACATAAACACATTTGGAGACCTGTATTTTTTATTTTTTTACTTTCTGAAAGGACTCTAACAAAGATATATTTTTCTTAAGATTCAAATCTCTGCTGGCATCCTCTGGACCAGACGGAAGCCCTAACAAGGAGATTGACATCAGTGACATCAAGTACAACACTTTCCAGGTAACAAATATATCCTTTATTTCCAAGCTGTTTCTAAAAGTTATTTCGATATCTACTAATTGTTGATGTTGAATCCAGCCTAGTGGGAAAAAAAAGAACATTTATTGCATATGACAAAGCACAGGATGTACTTTAGTTTGTCCGGCTGCAACTTGTTCCTAATGAACCTTTGACCTTTGCAGATGATGATGTCATATCTGTACTGTGGAGGAACAGAATCACTGAAAACTAATGTACTCGACCTGTTGGAGGTAAGAAAAGTCATGAATGGCATACAATCTATCAGGGTATTTGGGTGATTGATGTACCAATCTAATCAATTCCATAGGATGTTATTTTAACATGTATTTGTCTTTCCTCATGTAGTTGCTGTCAGCTGCTAGTCTGTTCCAGCTGGGAGCTCTACAAAGACACTGTGAACTCATTTGCTCTCAGCACATTACCCTGGATAATGCAGTCAGCATTTACAAGACCGCCAAGGTACCACACTAGATCATCTTGTACTATACTGTGTGCACTATTCAGTTAATGTAGAGGGCTTCTTTATAATGCATGGCTATGCTCTTATGTGCACCCGTAATTGATGTGCCGCAACACAAATGCATCAATTTCCCTGCTAAATGACCATAATTCTACACTGAAAATCAGCACTCTGTGATCTTGACTTTGTCCTCTCTCTCTCTCATCCCAGGCCCATGGTTCGGTGGAGCTGGGCTCATTCTGTGAAGGTTACTTCTTGCAGCAGATGCCTGCTCTATTGGAGAGGGAGAGCTTCAGGTGCCTGCTGCTGGGACCTCTTGCGGCCCGACAAGGAAACAGCTCCACCTCTACTCTTGTCCACGGCCGGGCTGACTCGCCTCTGGAGGAGCTGGAGATTACTTTAGCTCAGCGGCTACGTTCGCTCTATGTCACCTCTCGAGTGTGAAGGCAACAGGACAGACACTGTGGGGAGAATAGACAGAAATAAGTGGAGGAATATGACGTTTGGAGCATTAGTTCTTATCGCTGGTAATGGATCCAACCTTTTAAAGTTGTCTATAGGTGTTGAATATGTAGTAGATGTTTTGTTAGTAACATCTAATCCTGCCTGAGTGGTATGGAACAACTTAATACTGTACCGAGACAACAGGATACAGATCAGTGAGCATTTCAGCTGTGCTCTATGAACAGATCAGTGTTTCATATTTTGCGCCAAGCACCCCACTTTGACTCTTACTTACATTAACATTTATGAAGAAGGAAATAAGATGACGTGATACTTTTTGGTGTGCAAATCTCCAAGGCTCGGGAAGCTTTACTGGAGAAGCAACAGATGGATGCGAAAGGTGGGAACCTGGAATTGTGGAACACTGCTGCCCTCTACTGGACAAAGCTAGTTAAGTAAACAATTGCCTTTGAGGATTTGGATGGATTCTTGGTTTTGACTGAAGCTATGGAAAAGGACAATAGATGAAACAAGTGAGGCAGCCATGCTGGACTTTTGGCTTTGTCTCATTTTAATTAATGAAGCAGAGTGGGAGGAAACTTTGGATTAAGAAATGTACTTTTTATGTAACAATATGTTTTTATTTTCTATTTTTAAAAGTATTACAGGAGAAAAAAAACACTTACTGAAGAGTGGGATGGACATTGTCTATTTAATGAGAAAAAAAGATGTGAGAGTATTTAACGGGGTGTTTCCCTTTTTATTTTGTTTTTAACCCGTGCAAATTATTAATATTATTGTTAAAATGTTGCCTTTGTGTAGCTGTTTCCAGGTACACCCTTAACAGTTCATTAAGCTTATGTATGCTGAGGTTTAATGCTTCTAAACAGCTGCAGCAGCAGATTTCAACTTGGGATTGGACTACATAAAGTCTGTAATAATGCTGAACCTTGTAATAAACCTGGTAAACACACCTTGTTTTGTACTGGCCAGAGTCTCTCTAATCATCTAATTGTCATCTTAATTTGTATGGACTTACCTGAAATCCTGGAAAACAACTCAGACTTGCAAGTGCGCAAACCTACAATATGACATGTCATTATATGTGCAATAAACAAATCAATAGTATACACTTGAAGGAAAGGAGGATGAGCAGTTGGGAACATGAGGGAAAACAGTATGCCCTCTATAAAATAAAACATTAATTTCACTGTTTTCGTGTTTAGAAAACACTATGAATATTTACTTTGGGACTCACCCACACGTGTACAGGCACAAAGAAGAACAAACACCATAACTGAATGAGTTTATTTGTTTCAGCACTGAAGATGCTCACAGTTATGTTATATGGGGATTACATCAGTCAGTTTTGTTCCTGCTCTGTCAAAAGGCCACTCTGGGCCTCAGAATCATGTCCTTAGTGCTGCTAGCTTCCCATTGTAGAAAACAAAGGAGGGTGAACAACAGGGTATTGCTTTGTGTTTGTAGTACTGATATCCCCTCTCTGTGCCTCTTCTACCTACAGGTAGAGAGAGCCCAGAGCTCCGAGAGATACAGAGTAAAGGAAGCATCGTTCAAAAATTTTGTGCACAAGATAAGAGGAGGAGGAAGGGAAAGGACAGTTGGGACAAGGGGACAATTAAAAAAAAGGCCAAAAATAAAAGCAGAGAGTGAAAAAATAAGGGACAGAGGGAGAATTGAACATTAAAAGTAGTTTTGTGGAGAGAGAATCAATGAAGGCTGAGAGAAGGAGTGAGTTTGGCATGGAACAATAACACTAAAGCCATGCAAAGAAAAGCTCATGTTTGACATGCACACAGCAATACAAGCTAAAAGCATAGAGCAGGAATCCCCAGCATGGTTGAGAAGACAATCAACCCCCACGGTTTGTCTGTCTATTTACAAAGAGAAGAAGTAGACTGGGATCTGTGGTGTCTTTCTCCTCAGGCCTGGCCTACACGCACAATAATATGAAACTGACAAATATCAATAGAAGAGCATATTTCCTCTCCAAAAAGAGGCTAAGTCTACATTCTTAAATTACTGGTAAATCATTTGTCCCCACAAGTTGTCTTTCCCTCTTTAGAGAGGTCAGGGAAAAGAGAACTTGTGACTTGTCAATGTTCACGTAATTCTGTTAAAGTCAGACCAAAACAAAAGAAAAGAAAAATAAGTTCATTTTTTTCTTCAAATGTTGCCCCATTTACAAACACACAAGAGGGTAATAAATAACATTCAACTGACCTAACAGCTTTGTTCATATAAATAGCCAAGTTATAATAAATTAGGAAATCAAAACAGTGAGATGAACATACATGAATAAATAAGGATGAAAATACAAAAATATCCACAATTGCATTTATCATGTCATTGTTTTTTGTTCCTCTACTCCTACTGCTGGTAGTTGAGACTAAGAGAGAGGTATAAATGGAAAACAAAACACAAAGTGCGGCAGATAACAGGAAACAGGAATGTTTGAGTAATTATTAGGTCAATCAAACAAAGACGTAAATGATCATGTAACAAAAATACACAGAAGAATTTAAAAGAACAGAATGTGGCTGGAGCAGGTTTTCTAACCTGACCCTATGGTATCTAAACATAGTGTCACAACTAGACATTTCATTTTTTTTTACATAAGAAATGATATCAGTCTGTACAACAGAATAGATCATTCATTTTAAATACCCACATACCCACCCACATCCCTCCCCCCTAACCCTATACTATCATATCATCTCCCTGACTGCCCATTTCTGCTCGCACCCCGCTCCTCTCTGAAATCACAATTCCAGTGCATTTGCAGCAATAGAATTAAGTCTAATAAAGTCAGTATTTTAAACCCAGTTCTTCACAAAGAAAGTACATTAAAAAGCAAACAATACAATCCAGCAAGCATCCGCGTCGGCTGTTTGGGCTTTCACAAAACTCCTCTCCCTTCTCTCCTCCTCTATATCAGTCCGTGTATCTGCAGGTCGTCTTTTTTTTTGTTGTTGTTGTTTTGTAATGTTCTTGTTAATACATCCCAGAGTTTTTGTGCATACTGGACCTGTGCATGTATGCATGTACATACAGTATATGTGTTCTGTATGCAGATCGTTGAAATGCTTGGTTTCCAATTAATGAACGCTCACTGAGCTTAACAAGAGGAAAGGGGACAGGTTGGTAAGAGAATGTGCATTGTTGTTTTGTTAGAATATGTGTGAATGAGTTGTACATGTATGTGTGTTGTGTGTGTGTGCTGCTAAGATGAGGGACACTAAAGGTATTTTCATCTACTTCTACTGATGGCTGCCAGAGGTGAAGAAGGGGCGCAGAAGGAGATGAAGGTAGAAGTCTGCATGAAGGGTCTGTTTCCATGGTAACCCCCCCCCCCTTTCCGCGCACCTCTAAAAGCAGTCCTCCGTCAACAAATGTCCGTCTCTCTTGGCACACTCGGGGGGGTTGAGGGTTGGACGAGGGAGGGCGAACGAAGCAGGGAACATGGAGGGACTTAATAGGTTTTCTGGATAATTCCTGGTATCAGAAACAAGTCAGGTCATCATACAGGTTAGCAGCAAGGGAAGCAAAAATAGAGCAAAGGCGTTCAAATGGCTGGGATAAGGGGTGGATGATAATGGTGGACACTGAGGGGTAATGATAAGGGGAGTGGGAGAAGGGTTTGTGTTTGTCATGTAGGTGCAATATGCTGTTTGTAAAATATCACTTTGTTTCTCTTAATATATTTCTATCTATATAAAGTCATTTTATACAAAAAATGTCCATAAATGATTTATGTACATCTAGATATGTACAGATAGAATATTATCTCTGTGCCACTGGCTTATAGTGATACTGGGATGGGTCTAGCACTGGCTCGACTACAGAGCATCTCAGTCTAAGACTCCTCCTGTGTCCCCACAGATGCAACCGACAACTTGGCTCTGTCTCTGCCCGCAGCGGGACATTTGGTGTCATTATTTTCTGGCTCGTGCCTCCGGACGTGCATGGGCGAGGGGCAGTGCTTGGAGGGCGTGCCAGAGTGGTAGGGCACCTGGCCGTTCTTCTCGTCTGAAAAAAGTTGTTTAATTACGTCAAAGAAGTTACTCAATGGGCTGCCTAGGTACACAGATGGGAAGAAAAGGACAAAAAGGGGAAAGAGAGAAGAAAGAGAACAAACAAACTAATGAACAATGGGGTTCACAGGATAGAGACGCGGCTACAGATAAGACAGCGCAAGCAGAGGCGGAGGAGGAGGACCAACGGACACACAGCAAGGATGAGAGCTGCTGGAGCAGCCATGTCAAGCTCCCATTAAATCATGCATATGTCACAACACAACCAATAAATACACACAAGTAGCCATTAAATCAAAAACTAGAAATTACAGGTTGCTAGTATGAAGAGAAAATGTCTTTGTTTTTTCTATTTTTCTTTGATTCATCTGTCATCTAGAGAGAGTGTGTCATCTGTGTGCATTAGTGCAGGCCTTGCCAGCCAGAAGCAGGACACATGATGGAAGAAGGACAATGAGAAAGCTTGGAGCTTCAACAAAAAGTTGCCCTTGAAGAATAAAAGGTCAGCATCTTTGCTCCCTTTGTGAACCTAAACATCTGTGGAGTTTTACAGACACCATTATGGCACTGAAGGGCAACTTAAACCTGAGTAAAGCCCAGATGATGGAGGCTGTGTGTCTTGTGCCTATTGTACAAAGTGAAGCATGTAACACAATAACGTTTGAACTTTCCTGCCATGGGCAAAGAAACAAGCTTTCATCACCACATTTCTGTGGATGATGTTTGTTACAAACTTAAGTTAATAAACAATAAAACCTGGCCAAAGACATCAAACACGGCAGGAGGCTGCATCTTTACTTTGCTACTGTTTGAAGTAAAATAAATACAACGAATGATTTTACTGCAACAGAGTCAAATTGTGATGAGTTGCAAGCAGTAGGTGATTTGAGGGGGAATGAGGGGGGAATGCAATCCCCAAAAGTGCATCCCCCTTGTTAACCTGAGAAAAATGGGAAAACCTGCCTGAATAAAGTCTGTCGGCTCCATGAAAATTAAAGGTCATTTACTCATTACTTTAATACACAGTTATAAAAAGACAACTGTAGTAAATAAATTAAATTGTAAAATTCTAAATGTCAGTTATGGTGAAGGCGATCTGCAACAATGTCCCTTGGGAGGAGTTTGTGGTTGTGCCTGTAAATAGCTTTAGATCATTTGTAAGGCATTAATAAGCGCTCCCTGAAGTGTTTCGGGTTGTTTCTTAGACTTTTTCAAGGACGTCACCAGCAGCCGCTGGTGGTGAAGAAGTAAGGCTACTATGTGTTCCGAAAGCGGTCATGTTTATTATATGTTTTAGATCATTTCTAAGGCATTAACAACTACTCCGTGAGGTGTTTCAGGTTGTTTCTATGACTTTTTCAGGTAGTGTATATGCTTCAAAAATTGTCATTTTATACAGGTTTTGGTACATGGTTCTAAAGTGTTTTCGATCATTTCTGAGGCATTAATAAGTGCTCTCTGGTGTGTTTCAGTGTGTTCAAAGGTTTATTCGGGTGGTTCTGTCTGAGTAGTAAGGCTACGTATGTGCTGGTTTAAGTATATTCAATCATCGTATAGTATGTGATGTGAAATTTAGTCACAGTATGTAATGTGAATATTGGTCCTATTATAGTATGTGATTCTCTCATGGGGCCATCTCCCCTTTTAAAAAAGAACAAATCAGCTACTGGTTGCAATTAGTTAAAAATACTGTCTCATCTTGAAGTTGGAAAGTGAAAAAATGCTGGTTGATATGCTAAATAATACGAGCTCAATTGTTTCTAAACCTTAGAATCACGCTGACAGAATGCATACGTCTGACAGTATGCATGACAATGATTTTGAGCTTAACACACTCCCTCTCTCCCTTTTTCTACAGAGCCATAATGGTCCCACAGCAGGTACGTGTAGTAGTAAGGACACCCAAAATGAGAAATGAAGCAAATAAAAAACTCCATGTTCTTTTTGTTAATGGTGCACACGGCACATCTCTGGGAACCATCAGTCACACACAGTACTTTTTCTGAATACTTGGCAGAAGCTCCCTTCGCACAATAGAGTCCTATGGGCCGCCAAATGAACAGTGACAACATCAGTAGTAACAGGCAGGGGTGCTGCACAGATGACAGAACACACATACACACACATACGCACAGGACTTGGATAGCGTCTGTGTATCAGCACTGAATAAAAGGAAACTGGAATCTTTTATATGGCTGGTTTGCATTAAAAAGCCTCAGTTTTAAAACTGACAGCCTGACATTACGCATGCACTGCCAGTGTGAGGACTGTAGTAGTACGGAGATTAGTGCAAACTTCATCTAAGCATGAATGACTAAATGTGTTTGTATATCTCTGCGTGTACGGACATGAGAGAACGTGCCAAAGTTGGATTTGATTGCTCCATTATCCAGCTGGAAAACAGTTTCAGCCAACCTCTCCCTCATGTTCCCTCTCCTTCCCTCTCCTTCTCATGTGTAAAGAATTCCACATTTAGTCACTTCGCTCCACCCAAATCTGCACATTTTCAAAAATGGCAGGAAATAATCTTGCACGTAATGTAAAACAGAGACACTGTCCTCTAAATGAATGGTTTTCCAGTAGTCCTGTATCTCCTGTGTTGTCCCAAACTCCTCCTGTTTTCCGAAGATGACCCACAGGTATGCTGCTGCTGCTGTTCTAGAGGACACAGTGCTTAAGGCTTGATGAAGCCTCTTGTTTGACACACATTGGTATGCAAAGCTACGTCTCCTCTTAATTACTGCTATGGTTTTTTTATCAAGGGCTCTGTGGTGAGGTGTCTTAGGAGGTCAAAAGAAAGAGCAGGGTGGAGTTGATTTAGTGTAACAATGCCTTAATTACTGCTAAGTATATAGTGACCTATCAGCGCTTCATATAACACGGTTTGATACTCTTAAAGGAGAATGAGGTGATTCATTCAAACAAACTTTGATCAAAACCAACTGGCTTTGATACCCTGAAAGGAAAAAAAAAATTGGAATATTGTAATTCATTATTTAGAATTACATTAATCCTAAATAAAAAGTATTTTCTATTGCTTTAATTGCCATAAATATTATACAACTGACTGAATTTGACTCTGATCTCTGCTGAAACATCCAACAATGCCTATTAAATCTTAATCTAATGCAATTTTCTTCCTTTTCTACACCTCAGCCTGTTAATTATCTTAACAGTATAAAGGATCAGAAGTATTTGGTAAACTTACTGAGGCACATCTATGGTAACAGACTGGTAATATCATAGCATCTGTCGTGACTGCTGTTCATTTCTGAGTGCCAGTGACGATGAGTATGCAAAAAAAGTCACAGAGAAATTATACATTTACAATAGTAATGTATGATATACTGTAGTGCCACACCTTATGTTGGTACCACTATATGACAGACTACATCAACCATGGGAGTAGAAAATGGGTTTAAAGACAGAAAAAAGTGAAACAGACATTCAGCCACAAAGAGTACGATTAGCATATGGGCTTAAATTGTTATCCTTAGAATACAGCACACCACCTTCCAATACGATGCTGTACACAAGCTTTGAGTAATAGGAGACATGTGCATGTGTTTCCCATTTTGGTCAGCAGGCAGAGCTGTTGTCAAGCAGATGGCAACTCAGATACACACACACACACACACACACACACACACACACACACACAAACAGGGCACACACACTTCAGAGCAGAGGGGAAGGAGTAGGTTTCTCTGTCTCTCTTCCTTTTCTTTTTCTCAGCCAGACTCTTTTGCAACATAACACAGGATGTAGCAACACTGCGGAAAAGATGGGATTATACCTGTTTAGGGACTCAAACTCAGCCCTGTGACTAATGAGAAGGAAGATGGACAGCTTCAATAGGGAGGTCCTAATGATGACAAAGTTCACATGTGAGCGGTTTGGTGGCGATTACAGCTTGAACCGTCTTTGTACCATTTCTGTGTAATTAAATTTAGCAGGGAAAGAGTGACCCATCAGAGGTTTTGTAACTACTGAGCGCCCTCAGAGAAGAAGATTGGTGGACTGGGGAATACAGGGGGAGGGGACCTCATTGTACAGGCATAAATAGGATGGGAAGGAGCGAGAGAGAGAACGTTTGTCAGGTGTGTTGTCGCTGTGAGGTGCAGTGCATTGTGGGAGTGTGTTGAGGTGCAGTGGTGTTGCCATGGTGACAAGCCTCGACGATCAGTCTTGGAAGTAGGAGTAACAGAATGCGAATCAGCTTACCCTACCTCTACTCTAATCTTCACTGCCAGGGCAACTAGACAACATTTGACCTGCAGTCAGTGCTTGAGAGCAACTCCCACCCTTTCATGGCACTGAGGTACAGGCTGATGCATGCAAAGGAAGCCATTTCGAGAAGCGCGTGAGTGTGGCTCGGGGATTTCAAGCACGGGAAGAGTACGGAAGGATTTAGCTCGGCTTCAGCAGAGAGAGTGGTTCGTCAGGGAGTGGAATGGTCGGATGAGGCGGTGAGGGTAGGGGTGAAGAGGTTTTGGAAAAGATTTGGTATATTTGTCTTTTTCAAAGAGAAAGTTCTAACTCACCAGACAGCTGTTGGACCCCGGGCTGGTCGTGTGTGCTTAACAATTGGCTCTGAATTGTCTCCACTACTCGCTTAAAGCGCCGGCTGGGTCCTAAACACAGCCACGCAAAAACAAGACAAACAAATATTTGTATAAACAAGCTGCAGCAGACTGTGGAGATTATATTTAAACAGAACAATAAAGAGAGAAAAAATTAACCATAGGGAGAGCACATAGACACAAGAAAATAGTGGGTGGGTGGCAAAGCTGAAGAAGGAGAGAAGGCCTAAATGATAAATGGAGGCCAGAGAGTTAGAGAGGGCTCCTGCTGTACACAGTATACAGTCACTGACATGGAAGAATCAGCATGCTCCACTAGCCCACTACTACACGCCATCCAGCTCAAATATATCACCACTTATGTGGCTAATATATGCCTATCAGAAAAAGGAGGAAAAGACAGTGTGCTTATGTTTCCGTAAGAGTAAGCATGCACACATGATTGAATAGTATGTAATCTTGCGTAGCCAGACCTCATTTTGTCAAACTGAGGGAGGTCTGGGGGAAAATCTTATCAAGCATTCAGAATGGCAAGAACTTTGAAAATCTGTAGGCAGCCTTCCTTTTGGCAAGGAGTTTGAAACACCCACCTCTAGAAACAGTGCTTCTGGTTTATTTGCTCGCTTGATAAAAACAAGTTTTCCATAGAGTATTTTCATTAGTTTGTTCAAGTGTCACGGCATCCTTATTCACATGTAAGGAATGCCTTCCATATGGTTTTCAAAGTGGCTTGTGAGCTTTAATTTCCCTTTGAGCCTGATGCAACAGAGGGTGAGCTGTGAAATAAATAATACTCTTTGATCATTGGTCAGGTCAAATTTATTTGCTGTAGGTAAGGGAATGCATGTGGGTAAAGTAAACTACAAAATATTAAGTTCTTACACATTTCATCCATTTCAGAATTCCAGACTTTTCCAGACTCAAATTCTCTCAGACCATATCTGACAGCAGTTTACAAATAGCTAGATGTTTATTACATAGTCTATATAAATTATTTTATCCACCTCTTAATATGCACAGTATTACATTCTGACTATGTATGCTATTATGTTGCCAAACTTGCCAGAAGACTGTAGTGTCTTCTAGTACTGTAACTGGTACAAATTAATAACACCAGGTGTAGAGCTCTAGAGGAGGATGCATTCAGGCACACACAATGCTTCTTGCCTTGCTTTTGACAACATCAATCTTGCTTTAACCCTGAGCACGAGCTGCACTTGCTTGTGCGCTTGTATGATCAATTTATTTTTTGAAATTCTGAATTTGATATTTTTAAAAACAGAAAAGGAGCCATAGTCTGGAAACATCAATATTTTCCCATACTTTCTTTTCTTTTTCCGTACTTGTGTGGAAATGAAATATTTATGTGGAAATGACTAAAATCTAATCCCTTACTTTTCCATACTGTGTAGGGCACCTGTAAGTAGTTGTCAATGTGGATGTGGTACTCTATAGTATCATTGAAAGCATGAGTAGGTATTGAATTAGTAATGGACAGTAACTTGCAACCGTGTCCTGACCTGAAAGCAGGGTGAAGGTAACAGAGTAGATGCCATTCTCCTTGGTGGCAGCTGTGCTCTCCGTGTAGGTGATGTCCACTTGGAATTTGACCGGCTTTTGGAAGACTGTAGGGCCGGCTGTGGACTTGTACTCTGCTCGGAAACTGGTCTGAGAAATCACGCTGTGGCTCAGGCTGGGGATCTGGGATAAAAATAGAAGAAGTCAGTAAAGGAAAACTGGACAAGGAAGCAGAGATAGGGACAAAAAAGGCAGCAAAAAGAGCAGAGTAATGGGATTATACATAGGGAGCATTGAGGTTTATTTTTTCTGCACCTTGGAAATGACAAGGTGAATAAACTCTCATTAAAATATCCTCCACATACTACAAGCCATAGTTGAAACTCTAAGGAGATTAATGCCTCAGGGAGTAGCCATGCATGCCAGGGAGACTTAAGCTAATGTAATCTTGAGTCATCCAACAACATTGCACTCTCTCACCTAAAATGAATTTGTATGCCCAATGAACAGGTGAGCTCTGAAATTGTCATGTTTCGCCATAGTGCTGAAGAGGGTTTGACATTCCATTAATGTGAGTGTGCTGAGAGGTATAATTCCACTGATTCAGGTGCCAATCTCCTGTCTGGAATACCAGCTAGCATAACCCAGAAGAGAAAATAGCTACCTCCAGGGATGGCGAAACGGATTTGACACTGACCTGCACTGGCAGAGTTTGCATTTACTTAGACTTTGTTAAATCTAACTGAGGTGAGAACAGATTCTGTTCAATTATGTACACTGAATATCAACTACCTCTGCTGAATGTTTGTTGATACAGGTTCTGCAGCTCTCACTGAGAAACCCTGCATCCTTGCATGTATTTGTACATCCACACTATTATTATCTCACCACACACACAGATACAATCCACACAATTTCTCAATATCTAGTACTACACATCTAAATATAAACACACACACATGCTCAGTGCACGATATTGAGGGCAAAGCATCTATATGCTAATGATCAATGCTCTCTGTTGATTTCTATTGACCTCAAGTGAGTCTGCAGTTAGAGAGAAAATAGAAGTGCTGAACACAAGCAGTTTACTGAATTGCTACATAAATCAGAAGCATGTTAGCAAATACTCAGAGAGAGGCTGCCACAAAGCATAGCCGATTTCTGCTGCTGTTCGGAAAGGCAACATCCCGCATTAGACTGTACATACACAGGTAATACTACTACATGCAGACATACAGTAGGCAGATACAGACAAAGAGTTGGGTCACGGGGGCCCACGGAGCACATGAGAGGGGGCGAGTAGAAAAAAGGGGAAAAAAGAAATAAACCGAGTGAATTAGGTGGAGCGTGTACCGATAGAAAGGCTTGAACAATGTCTGCCTTGATAGAGCTGAGAGGCTTGTCTCTGATGACAATGAAGATCTGCTCCTCTTTTTCCAGGTTGATGAAGTTACCAAACCAGGATTTTTTGGCAAGCCTGTGGGGTAAAGACAGACAGTGGTGAGTTTATGTCTTCAGCGTTGAATATGACAATATTCTGGCAATCTGTATTCCACCATATACAAAGATGGTGAGTAGAAGAAGGGAGAGAAAGAGAAAGAGAAAGAGAGAGAGCAGCTCAGGGGAAATGGAAAGAAGCAAACGCAGGATACCCTGAGGGAAATGAGCTAAAACTGTGCAGGGGAGAGTTTTCTGACATTTCGCCTTCTGTGCAACTCAGTGTGTGTATGTGCATGAATGTGCGTGCGTGTGACAGACAGACAGACAGACAGGCAGACAGACAGACAGGCAGACAGACAGACACAGAGAGACAGTGAGAGTGTGAGGGAGTGAGATAATTGAACCTCTCTGTGAACAGAACTGTCGGTCCAGAAGGGGCAGAGGTAGATGAATTCACTACTGGCCTCAACCCAGGTGTACCTGCACCCACTAATAAGCCATATGGACTCCTGTTTTCTGGCAAATTAATATTTTATAAGATGCATGAAATTGCTGATGAATTTCCACGAGTCAAACTTTGGCAAAACAAAAAACACCCCCAGTGTCCCTCTTAAATATAAAAACTTATTTCTTACATATTTATTAATAATATAGAATTATTAGGAGTTTCATAATGCTATAATATCGGCTGAAGCATCAGTGAAGGATTGTTCATGCATTAAAAACCTGGTGACAGCTAGGAGAAGGTATTTTCCAGCCTCTCCAACTATTTCCAGCAAGAATGTTCTTCCCAGCCAGGTGAAAATGGCCAAGCCAGACAGTCAGCCAACCAAACAGGCATATCTAGGCCAAGCTTGCGTTATCAAGCCCCTGGGAGCTCAGCAACATCACACAGGCTACCTTCCCTCCCTCATAACCAGCCCACTACCTCCTGCCACAGTGCTGTTTCTCCAAACCAGACCAGACCCGAGGTCATTACAGGAAACTCAGCAGGCAAAATCAAACATTCATGGATGCAATACTTTCCAAAACATCGTGGTATCAGGAGCAAGCCTGTTTGAAGCAGTGACTGAAGGGCTGACAGGTGCTGCATAGTTATGATAGTAGTGGTGGCTTGAAAAGGTACAGCATCTACTCACTCGGGGGAAGACTCTGGTGTGAGGCTCGACATCTCCTCTTGTGTGGGAACTGTGGGAGCAACGGCCAAAGGTTAAAGGTTTTAAAGTTTCAAAAAGGACGACAAGCACTGTACTGGTGAGTACAGCCCATGTAATTTTTAAGAAAGAGAAGACACAGTTTGGGGTTATAGGATCATACAGTGTTTACTATACAATCCTTAAAAACCTTAAACAGTTAGGTTGAATTACTTGAACTGGGGAACTTATTCATATTCTATGAATTACCTGTACAAGATTGCGGTCAGCACAGCCACATTTTTCAAGTGTACACTATATTTAGAATGCTTGCATGGTTTTACATTGCTGTGAGAGAGCCCTTTCCAACACCATTACATTGCTTGCTTCAAAGCTAGCACGCTCTATTGACAACAAAACAGTAATGTTACTTTGCAGAACACAGGAGTTGCTGTTCTGCTGCTGCCTCGATTGGTTAATTTGTTTTTGTTATTGCGTGAGTTTTGTGTCTTAATACATACACACCACAACACAACAGTTCATAAACTAACGGCTTTGAAGCAAAATAAATATAGCATACATTTAAGCTAATATTAGTCTTAGGCCTTTTTTAAGTGGTTAATATACAGGTTTTGCTGCTGGCCCTGTCCACAGCAGTATATTACTAAGCTTCTTTGCTGTTACTGCTGTGTGCATCGAAAAAATGGGGCCATGCCATGTATATGTACGTCATACAACCCTACCTCAAATAATCCAAACTAGGACATTAAATGTGCGCTACCTTGCAGTTTCCTGCGGTGGAAGCGTGGTGAGCCCAGAAAGCTGTTCTTGATGGAGTTGAGGCGCGTCCTCCATGGCATGCCACCAATGGATGGGCTTGGGGGCGGCGTTGGGGTTGGGGTCCCAGCTGGACTGTCCTTGGGAGTGTGCACTGGAGTGCCCTTGGGGGTGGGAAGGGGGCTGCCCCGAGGGGAGGGGTGTGGGGTAACCTGTATAAGGGGGATAGATTTGGGTGGATGGTCAGTGAAGGAAGAAGGTGTCGGCACCACAGGGTGAAAGTGGTGCAGCCGGATGGGCGAAAGGGGCACCACAGGGCTAAAGGGCACAGAGAGCTGTGGGTTGGCAGCAAAATGGGAGCGCCGTACTTGAGGGCTATTTGGGATGGAAGCAGAGGGTATTGGGATTGGGGAAGATGGAGAGGATGGGGAGGTGGGAGTGGGGGGAACAGATGAAGATGGTAGCTGTGACGGGAATTGGCAGGGAGTGGATGGCTCTGATTTGACTGCAGATGTGGGATCTGGAGAGGTTTCTGGGAGCGGGTTAGATCGTGTGGCTTGGAGGGGCTTGGGGACAACTCTGGGCTTGGCAGGGAGTGTCTGTGTCTTGTTGAGTGAAGCTGGCAGGGGTTCGCTGTTTGGAGCGAGTGAGTTGGGGGTGGAGATCCGTGGGCCTGTACGATTTGGAATAGGCTCAGGGGACGGGCAGGGGCTGGAGTTGGGGGATTGTAGTATGTCTGGGGACAGAGGCGGTACACCAAACTTTCTGACAGGCTGAAGTTTGAGGACATAAACCACAATACAGCAAAGAGCCAGAAGGGGAGGAGGAAAAGAAAACAAAGAAACACACATGGGACACATGCAGGCGCACAAAAACATAGACAAAGGCAGAAAAAAAGAGTAGCAGAACAAACAACCACACAGTAAGAAGTAGAATCAGTCAAAGAATATAGAGGAAGGTGAGATGTGTACATGCACAGGAGAAATGGAGGCAGTGCAAAAGAAAGAAAGACAGAAAAAGAAACATGCAGTTAGACCATTCAGTAGCTCATGTCAAACATAAAAAAATGTGAAAAGGGAACAACAGCAAGCAATGCACACAGTTAACACATTAATAGATGGCCTTTACATATAGGGCTCTGTGGGCAGAGACAAAAGCAAGCAGACACAAACGGTGTGAGAGACATGAAACCAGCCGTAAGGGCAGTTTGGGGTATCTCGATAACAGAAAGGACAAGATTATAGTATATCTGCAATGAAATTTCCAGTTTATGGGTAGATTTATTGATCTGTGCTCTTTAGTAGTGAAGGTGCAGTCACAAAGGTAGTGATAGAATATTTCCTTTGGACAGCCCCCTATTTTTCCAGAGAGGAATGAAAGAAATAACCTCCCACAGAGCTTCTTGCTGAGAGCACAATCCAGGCTTTGGAAAGGTTTGAGAAATCAATTTCCCTTTCAGATCAGCTTGAAAGAACCTGTGTGGTGCAAGGAGCTCGTCTTAGGATCCTGCCTAATCTTGAGCCTTCTCAGGTTACTCAGCTGGAAAAGTTTACTACAAGCTCCCCTGCTCTAAGCAAGAAAAATGTGGGATTTTCTGAAGCATTCCCTGAGCTGGATTCCACACAGCTCAGGCCACAGAAAACAGAGAAAAGGATAATCAGAGAAGATGGAGAGAGAAGAGGCTTTTGGGAAGGAGAAATAAAGCTGTGCTGTCATGTTGCCTCCATGTGCTCAGTATGTCGGGCTCGAACGTAACTGACTGATCCAAACTCTGTGCACACAGTGATGATGCATGCAAACTCTGAACACCGGATATGAAGAGCTTATCATAGTGCATCCCAGCTTCATTGTAACACTAAAGTAGAGCTGAATTATAGATTATTGTGGATTATACTGTGGAAATGTATGGCACGGACAGTAAAGACTAATGAAGTGAAACATAGACTGATATTGCATTTGCAGAGTGGTACAGTGCTATTACTTTTGTGGAGTGTGTGCTTCATTGTACTTTGTTAAAGGTCAAAAGCCCTATGATGTAAGTGTAATGTCTTTATACTCTCTGGTTGACATAAACAGCAAAAAGATGACAGCAATAAGGTGGGATCAGCAGTAGTTAGATTGTTATCCCTGAAGATGAACAACTCTATACCTGAAAACTGGGTCAAGAGGTGTGCGTTGTATATGTGTGTCTACATGGAAAGGTAACGAAGGTTGCAACTTACCCGTGGGCTACTTAGGGGGCTGGTAGACAGACCAGAGGAGGCTCCACTAATAGACCGCGACCTGTGGCACGAACACGCAAGAAAACACACAGGAGCAGAAGTCATTTGTGAGATCATCATGTGAACCTGGTACATGTTTCAGTAAACACAGGTGGTGGTGAGTGCTCAGAGGTTACATGTTGCACACAGCTAGAAAGCACTACAGCATATGGTACTAAGCACAGAGTTTGCCATCAAGCCCCCTGCAAACACAACACCTATTTAGACAAAGAGGGTGAAAGCACTACAGCACACAGTAACACAACAGACATTATTAGCATTGACTCCCAGCAATTAGTCTCAAACCAATTACGCTCAAAACTTTGTTTTCAAATATGTTGATTTAATTGCTCCACTCGGAAATCTATAGGCTACTTTCCACAGATTAGCATTTAAAATAGCTTAGCGTCTAACCAAACATGTTGACTTTGTTAGGTTTTTGCACTGGATCAGTAGGAAATGTCTTGAGGGTGGAAATGAAGTGGGACATTTGGTTGAGTGCCATTTGTCATGTTTTTCTTTTCCCCACAGATGCCGTCAATAACCCCTATGAGCAGAGCCCTGTTCAGAAATGAACAATCACAGGACAATCTGTCTCCATCAAGCACACACGCAAACATATACACACATGCGCGCACACACAAGCCCACAAAACAGTGCCTGTCAACACTCGGAAACACCAGCTGCTCACTGTCACAACACTGTTCCTTTTTGTCATTCAATCTAATAATACCCCCTCCTTGTCTCTCTCTTGTTTTCTCTCCATTTCAGCAGTGATGCATTTGTGAACATGTGGCCAAGCCTAAACGTTTTGTGAAGAGATAAATACTACACTTATTGTCTTTATACTTGCTTGGTCATAGTGGAAGACCTCATGCCCGAATGTGAGAGTTGAATGAAAGAATTTAAGAGTGATGGAGGAATGATGGCAGGAAGAGAGGGATGAGAAATGTGAAGGATGGGGGAGGTGGACTGGGGTAATGGAGACTGATGCTCGCTCCTGATAAGAGAGCAGCCAGAGGCATCCATAAATGGGCACAAAACTGTGTAAATGGTAACGGCTAGTAGCCATAAAAATACAGCTTGTACTGTCAAAACAGGAAGTCTGTTTTAATCTATCTTCTAAAGGTGGAAACACTCATTTAGGCCCAGTCATCCACCCTCCTTCAGCTTTTAATTTACAACCTAAAGAAGGAAAGGATACCAGAACAGGAATTTTTCTCCCGAGAGGCGCAAACAGAGTAGAAGAGAAGCAGCACTAACAGCTACCACGAGAGAGGAAAATATAGAAACACCCACTCTTAAGCTATTTTTGTGATTCTCCTACTGGACCTTCTGTGAGTGTATTTATTACACACACTCATGCACACATGAGTAGGCGATGTTGAAACCACGTTGGCTAGGATTTCTTGTTTCAGAGAGCAGCTGACCAGACAGTTGCTATCATTTATGGTCCACTGAGACATGCCCATAGTTGCTCACTACAGCGCCTGTGTGCACATAGTCAATTGCACTTCATCTAAACATGGCCAAAACACAGCATCCTAGGGCCATTACAAGCATATTGTTAGAGGCACTCTGCATCTGTTAGTGTTGGACGAGCAGGTCTATACAGCTAATGTTACAGATGGTTATGTTGTACAGTAATGGGCTGTCAGAAGCTCAACCTTGCTTTGGAGAGATGATGAATTATTGTTGAAGAATTTTTATTTATAATGAACAGCACACACAGCTGACCAGCCATCACTGAAGACATGCTGGAGTTAGTCGGCCGCTGTGTTTGTGTGCTTGTTGGGGTCTGTACTGTTTCAAGCTACATGCAGGGTTAGTGTACCTCATTTAACAAAAATAAACGCATACAAATTCTCACATACATCTATCGGTATCTGTCGCAAGAGTTATTTAATTTTATTTTTCAAGGGTTAGAGATCAACCCCAAAACATATCATTTTAATTGTGGTGCTCACAGGAAACATTATTAATTTATTCGAGGATACAATGCCCTTATTCCTATAGATAATCCAAAGATCTCACATTCTCAAAATGTTTCAGTAGGGATTTACAGTAGAAGGTAACTGTATATTCTGTAGAAGTCACCAGAATAATGAGAACATTGTTTCTGAAAAAATGCATCAATGTTTTAATCCTCTGATCACAAGGGTTATTTATGCTTAATGGAAGCTAAGACTAAAACTATAAAACTAACAGTGAAAATACTGAAATAAAAATGAAAAAAAAAACTATTATGAACAATGCATTAAAAACTAAAAATGAAAAAGAACCTCTTTCAGTTTACCAGTTTCTCCAAATAAAAATGGTCATATGGGACCATTAATAAACAATGGTTTTTATAGTAATAATAACAGTGTTTGGTGCCATTCATTCTTTAATCCTACCTTTTTCATCTTCCCTAAACCAAGGCTTTAGCACTAGAAAAAAGTAGAATTTATCAAACTGTTTTGTGATAGAGGCAGATTTTTCAGAAGCAGATTTCAAAGTATGGTAAAAATAAAGCCAAAACTACGGTATCTGTGTAGCTACAGACCACAGCAGGTAAATGCACTGTGCAATGGCCTACGCGTATACTCTGTGTGTGTGACTATCCATTTGTGTTGTCTTTCTATTATCCATTAGTCATCAAGCGAACATTTCCAGGCCTATTTTGGAGCGGGACCAATGTCCTCAGTTTGTGACCACGGCTCTGTCAGAGAACCATCCAAAGCACCCGTGGGGGTCTGATGTTGAGCTGTAGGGGATGGAGCGAGTAAAAGATGTTTTGGGATGAGGGCATGGACTGAAATAAAACGAAATAGGAGCAAAATGAAATGGATGGAGCCAGAAGTCAAATGGGGAACGAATAACACTGCCAGAGCTAAAAAAACAATGTTACTGTTCTGCTAGAGTGATGTGAGGTAAGTGGAGAAAGTTCAATTTGTCCGTTCTCCCTCCTTTATGTTGACTTTTTCCTGCCAATAGAGTTCCTCTACGTGGAGCAGATATTCATATAAATCAACACGCTGTTTAAATTCATTTCCTTTCCTGAGAACTGACAACTCCCTGAGGACTAAGTGCATTAATATTCACAGCTCTGTTCCTCAAATTTCTAAATGTAGTAAGACCCCTGCAGTTTCTGCTGTAGAGATCAGTGTTAAAGGTGCTTTATTTGTGCTCATTTGAGCCTCTTAAATAAATTAGAGTCAATAATTAGTATGAGAGCCTGACTTATTAAGACCGCTCCAACTAACCCAATACATTCAACTGTGTGAAGCAAGTAGAGCAAATCTGTATGGGGAAAAAAAAAATCAATTGATATTCTCTTCTTTACACTGCTGCACTTTTCCATACTTCATTTGCATATTATTAACCTCCCTTCATTTCTCCTGGCGTGTTGTTAAGACTCAAAATTAAATCAGTGGGATTTCTTTTGCTTTGAGTTTAACTTTAAATGTCCTTTTAAGATACTTTTGGGTGTATCAAGAATGAACTGGGCATTCATGTGAGAATATCTCCATGTGTATTTCTGTGCAGCACGGCTACGGCAGCACTTTTAAAAAATCTTTTCAATTATACCTCACAGGAGTAGTCAGATCAGCAATCACATGTATGAAAATGCAGTCCGGGCTACTGCTAGGGTTGTAACTTCTTACACTGCCTGAGATATGTGAGGCAAAATGTTGGATAAGGATTGTGTAATTTTAGATAAAACCATTTCCTCTCTCTTCCCCCATTCACACTAGTGGAAATGTATCCTGTCAAAATACATGTTTCAAAGTCAGTCCTCTCTCCGACACCCTCTGATCTGAAGTTCTACAAATCTTCAGTGCTGTCAACAAAAGTTTGCTGTTGGGGAAAGATAAGGTTAGGTTCAGAGAAAGTCAGTCAAATCTTTGGACATTATTCTGCTACGCATGTGCATCCCCATCACCATCGTCTATACACACACAAACACGCAGATGATCAAACAAAGTACGCAAGGATGTGATAAAAGGCAGAAAAGTTCAAAAAACACAACAAATTCCAGATTCACTTACGAACATACGTTTTTTCCCCACTGATCAGCTGGAGAGCTGTGAATTGCGGTAGGGGGAGAAAAGACGTACGGCAAGAGAAAGATTCAATTTGATTTGGAGGCGGAGGGGCTGTGCTACAGAACTCCCCCACCTCCAACCCACAACATGTGATAGGAAGCCAGACAGAGAAAAACTAGCAGCATTCCCACATTAGCATAGCAATTTCATACTAACAGAGGGGGGCGTTTTGGACTGAAGGTCAGCTGCACACAAGGGACCACAGCAAAGAGAGAGAAAGAAGTGATATGAAAGGCTAAGGAGGAGCCCCTGAAAGAGATTTTGGTGGAGGGGTGTAAACAAACACACTGATTTAAAGTAGCATGGAAGAAAGATGCAGGGGACCTTTATTTAATGACTACGGCTTCCAATGAATGTAGGATAGGAGCAATCATTTGATATGCTGCTGCCATCTAGCCAGATATGGCCTCTTACTGAGATTTGTACGAGTGAACCTAAAAGGTCCTGTTTTAAATAAATGTCCAAAGCACTCATTTCAGTGGCCTTTATCGTGTATGCCACACGGTTGTATATCATATATGAGTCTATGCTGACGCTGTAAAGACGGTATTATTGACAGGCAGTATTTCGAACTTCTAGACTTGACTGAAACAGAGGAATCAGAGTGAAGGACAGAAAAGCTTCTAAACTAACACAACCTTTCAAAAAAAGAAGAGATAAGACTTTGGTCGCCTTAAGGGATAAAACACTGGAGTAGAGGCGATAAAACACAAGAAGATGAAATTTAAACTGAAATTCAGAGGCACCAGAGGACAGAAAGAATTAAGCGCAACTGTACAGAGGTGGGAGCTTTTGAAATGGATTTAAAACTGAAGTGGCGTCCTCCAGTGAAATAAGGTACAAGGAAGTAGGAAATAAATTCTTATTTTGCTATTGCCAAAGTGCGAAGGTGAGGAGTTATTAATGCATCTGACATTTGCATGAATATTCAACTATATATTTTTATCTGCGTATATGTTCTTACTGCCTCCACATTTATGTCCTATACCTCTGAAAGCTTTTCCAGCGCTGTGCCAATCTGCCTATCATTAGGCAGATCAAGTTATCACCCCTCTCAGATTCAATCTTCCCTGCTGTCACAAATGTCACTGCCTCTGAGCAGAAATGTGTGGTGTGATGATATATTGGTGTTGAAATAAGATGGGGAAATAGATTTTAAATCAGTCCGCAGTACCTTGTGGGGGTGTGGTTCTGGCTCGACTTGAACATTTCTAAAATAGAGAACTGCTATGCATGCAGAGAAAGTGGGACACAGTATGAGAGAAACTGATTATCAATGCATTCAGATTAAGAAAAGAAGAGATAATTGAGCTAACACCGGAAAAGGGGGGTTGTAGATATTAAGACTCTGAATTGCAAATGTGGAGTGTTCTTCAGTATGAAAATTAAGCTGATTAAGAAAGTTAGGTCAAACTAGAGGAACTGCCAATCTAAATCAGTTGACTCTGTTGGACACACAAGTTGTAACTTGCTTTTTGAAGTAAACATGTGAAGCCGACGACATGCTGCATAGGTCACCCCCATTTTAAATAATGCAATGCAAAGCACCCACTGCATCTTTCCAAAGCCATGGATGGCTCATTGCCACGGGTGTGAGACATGAAGCGAGAGAAGGTGACAGTGTAAAAGAAGTGAATAGCAAGTGAATACCTTTCTTCTTTGCTGCTTTTTGTATTGGCGTCAGGAATATCCAAGCTTTTACTGTACACTGATTTACTACAGTGAGACAGGAGACACAGTGAGCAGAGAGTCAGTCTCTGTTTACGTTTGTCCACAATCTATCCTGTTGTTGCCAGAGCCAGACTCGCTGTCAGACCTGCTAAAAGACTAGTGGCCTGCGAGATCCTCCACAGTGCATCAACTTATGTACATGTATACACATGAACAGCACATTCACAAAGACTCACGCAGAATCATGTTCATCTCTATAACTTGAAAGTTTCCTTGACAGACGTTTTGTCGCCTCCACCATGCGTACCTTTGCCCATGCTGTGTCATGTCAATAGCCCTCCTGGCAGGTACAGGTGAGCCTCCGTCTGTGACGCTGAGGACCTCCATGGATTTCCTCTCTGGTCTCCTCTTGCCATGGCGGTTCAACATGGGAGAGTCGACCCGCTTCCTTGGAGGATCTGACACAGAGATAGAATGAACTCAACTCAATGAACCTGACGCTTTTCTACGTGTTGGATAGTTCTGTGGAATGACTGTATTTTTGAGTGACGTTTAGCGCTGATCGCATTGACATTTTAACAAATAGTGAATACATAATGGTTTCCATTCAGTCCTTGAACTAATGGCCAATGTATTGACTGTATTGCATTCAGTGAAGAGGGAGTCTATTCATCAAAATGTCGGTATGTTAGAGCACACACTCGCATTTTCACAGAATGCTCCTATTGCAGTGCTGCTGTCAGAAAATAACCCTGGCAGAAGTCTAAGTAGAGCATCTCTGTCTCCTCTCAGATGTCTGTGGGTGGAAATCTATGTTGCATCGTGGTGTATGAATGAATGAGGGAATATCTTCTTTTTTTGGTGAGATATATCTAAACCGAAGCAGTCTGAGCTGACAGTTTTTCAAAATAACATTCTCTGGCCTATTGGTATCTTCTATTTCTACTCCTAAATTTCATTGAGAAGCTTGTCTATTTTCAATAAATGGAAAGCTTTTTTCTATTGGAGAGCCAATCCACCACTACTGGAGCCGATCCAATTTCTTTAGAGAGAGCAAAACGCAAAAACGGCAGTTAAGCATCCATGAACTACCTTCTCACAGTATTTATTCTTGTCTAAATTGGAATGGTTTGTTCTGGTAAACAGCTGTCTATTTAATGGCACAATGAAAAGCCATTTGAAATAATAGACTCTTGTCACATGGCGGTATTGCTCAGACATACTGTGTGCCATACTGTGTTTACTGTTATGTTCTTTTCTTTATTGATTATTCTGTCATATCTGCACTTTTCTTGCTCCTTACCAATCTCATTGCGAGGGGGGAGATTCTGGTCTTCCTGACTGGGGTACCTCTCTTTACGGTCCAGCAACAGGAAATAGATCATCTTTTCTTGGTTGTCACTGCAAAGAGGGGGCAATGAAAAGACTGCTGAAACATCTGAAAAAAAGATGTTTTTAAAAGTACTCTCACAATCATATTACCAAGGTAAGTATATAATGTTAAATTCCCCAAATCAACAAATTAAACTCACTATGATTAATGTCCTTTAATCTTGTTGAGTTCCTTGTGAAACAGCTACTAAATAGCTTTGATCATTAAAACAGAACTTTAGTTTTACAGATCATTAAGCCGTCATATAATATTCTGCACACATTTTTAGGATATGCCCCGTCTGTACACACAGAGTCTGCTAGAAAGTTTAGGAAAGTATCAAAACATTATGACTTTGTCCTTTTCTTTCCCAGTAAATCAGGAAGCCTAATATCTTTAGCCTCTAGGCCAGTCATCGCTATGCAAAAGGCCCAGGGATCGGCCCTCTATAATAAAGACAGATTGGAAAGCAGTAGGAGGCAAAGAGACAAGGACCTGCAACTTCAGCTAAAATCAACCAGGGGAAAAGAGATAGAGACGGCAGATTTTCCTCCAGTCCAGCACTATTACAGGATGCTCCCAGGAGAAAGGAGGCAAATGTAAGATATGGGAAGAGAGGAAAGTAAAACTCATTTAGTATTAAATAAGAGAGGCTGGAAATATGTAAAACAGACTAAAAAGGAGATAAAAAAGAAAACCAAAGACAGTTAAACGTGTGCAATGCATATGAAAATAGTAAGAGTAGAACCTAAACACAGTGACCTAGGAGCATTTTGCCGCGCAATCCACGATCAGTTTGAGCAAAAGTATCAAGTGGCAAGCGATGTAAGCACTATGTGATAACAGTTAAGTGATCTATAGCTTCTGTCATCAAAAGTGACAGCATCACAGGATTTCATAAGACCCAGGGAAAAACTAAGGCCTTTAGTGCCAGACTCCACACACCTATCCTTCCATAGCTATCAACTCTCTTCTTTTATTGTAACCACAATCCTGCTCCCTATCTGCAGACCCCTTTTTTCCTATTTCATCACACACCTTTTCCCTTTCATCTCTACTTTTCTTTTCCCACTCCCACCTCTTTTATTCACAGAGCCACATCTGCATTTTTCTCATAGTCTTTTTTTTTTATTCTCTATCCCACTTCTATCCCTTTAACTCCTTTCACTCACTCATCTGAAAGCAGGTCTTTCAGTAGCTTGTTTTTGTCTCTGAAGCAGCCCAGGGAGTGCATGCTGTCCAGTACGTCAGGGTCGATGTCATCTGCAGAGGGAAGGCTGCGGATGGTCACCTTCCTCGGCACAGGCTGCTCTGGCTCTGGCTCATTCTTCCCCCCTCTGGGAATGCAAAGAAATTATAGCACAAATAAGGACACAGTCAGCCATTATGACCCCTAATAATATCTTGTAAATTTGAGTACCTCCACAGTATATAAACCTCATAAAGTTGAGAGGCATTGCAGGATTCATTTTGGGAATAAACTGATTTAATAACTATTTAACTGAAGGATATGCAGCATGTTTGTTGTTAAGGCATTTGAGTTTTTTCCACCTCTTTACCTCATTATAAACCTGCTTCACATAGTGAAACTTTGACAGTCATGTACAATATTTTCTCTAAGTTTCGTCATTTTGCATGCTCACTTCAGTGGATGAGAAAGGGTCATCGCGCTCAACAAGCACACAGACGACTGAGTCACGCTGTTTAGTTTTGTAATCTTCAGCTCTCCTCCTGTCCTGTTTTCCAAATTTAGTTTCTTCGTCATTCCCTGCCTCTTTCCAGACGTTCCTATAATTATGTTACCTTTTGATGTCTTTTGTCATCTTTGTCTAGAGACTTTATGGAACACTCTAGACTTGTGTTTTAACGAACAGATCTAGCTTTAGTTTCTACATACCACACCTCATCAGGTTCTGTCAATGTAACGCCTTCTATTTTCCTTGAGCCCCAAAAAATGTAGACCCCATTGGCAGGTATTAAAACCACACAAACCTCTCTGTTTTGATATACTCTGAACTGTTGACCTATATCTATAGTGACCCTCCTCTCAAGTCTCCCTACTGTATGTTGACAGAAAATTTAGTGAAGAATATTTTTTATCCCTGCACACCCACTGTATACTCCTACATGTACCAAATATTACTGAAAATGTTAGTCCCCTGCATATTTTTACTCTTGTAAAGCAGGTCTGGAGCTGTCCTTTCAGCACCACAGTTCCTCAGATACAGGAGCTGTTTCTGTGCATTTAAGCTGGTTGAAAAGTTGCTTCTGTTAAAGCCTGAGCTATATTTGTCACCCTCAGCTTCCACCCCTCATTCATTCATTAATTCATTCATAACTTCAATCATTCAGCCAGTCACTCGGTCAGCCAGTCTGTGATGCATTTAGGCAGCCAGGGAGCTTCCTCTCTGACAAAACTCACACTACATTAGTTTTCCCTCTCAGCTCCTGTCTTGTCTCCTCGTGTTTCTTTTATCAGCTCTGCTGTCTGTCTGCATGATCTTTTAGTCTACAATGTAAAACATAACTCAGCCCCATCCAGGACCTGAATTCTCCTCCCATGATTCATCTTTGTTCTAGCACTGCAAGGACATTTAAAATCCTATCATCCAATTAGTTTTACTTTTCAAAACAGAAATTCAGCTGGTCCACTAATTTTCTGATGACCTGACTATCAGAGAAAAGGTTATCGGTATTTAAGCGTAAATCACTTAGTATATTATAATTTTTAAAAGCATTTATTTTCTGCTTTTAAAAACCCCTCTGCATAACCTCACTTGCATTCCATTAAGGATAAACTGTACGACAGATATTCTCAAAAGATTTATGTAAACATAAAAACAAGGGTACACCCTGTTATTAAAGTTAAACATGAGGACATGGAGGTTAGGTGGGTTCATCCTCTGCTGCACCTTTGCTTGTTCCCTCTCCCCTGCTCCCCATTCAGCTGACCATATGCTGCACATCCTCTTTCATGCACTACCAATTTACCCCCACATCCCCGAGAGTGGAGTCATGCCCTGTTCAAATGTACTCTCGTGTAGAGGGCTGAAACTCAAAGTCATTTATCATGTGGTAGCCTCCCCTCAGGTCTACAACCCCAGCAGAACAGGCTACGATAGGAGAGAAGTGGAGGGTGTTAAAAGGAAAAGGAAAGACAGAGGAGTACTTACATGTACCATGTGTGCTTCTGGATCTGTTCTAACTGTAAGAGACATGAGAAAAAAACATGATGGGTCAAACCACTAGCAGTTTTTTTATCATCTATTTCAAAAAAAGACAGAAGTGACAGAATTATTAAGGAAAATGTGAACATTCAGTATTACTTTATTAAACACTGAGCTTACTGACTTCAGGAAAGCACAAAACAGGACAGTTGGAGTAAATAATAAGGGCTTCAAATATTTATACTACTTATGGGGAAAAACAGAGAGAAACAGTGAGGCAGAGAGAGGTGCAGCAGGAGTAAAACAGAGATGCAGAGAGAGAGGTGATACCACTGAGCTATAGAGAATATTATCTCCCTCACACACACTGCTAACCCTGCCAAGCCCTCTGGTCTAAAGGGAATCTCCCATTTTCATTCTCTTCCCATCTCTCTTACTCACATACTCTCAATACTGCTCTTGTCATCGCAGTTTTAATGTGGCCACTTTGTCATCAACACTGTCAACATGGTCTTTTACTAATAAAGGCAAAGCAGAAAGAGACACTACCAGTGAGCAAAAGGCCAACAAAGAAAGATGCCTGTAAAAATAACTCCACAGTGTTTTAACTGCCCACAGTGGAAAACAGGATCAATGTGACTGTGGGGACTTTTTAATTTGCTCCTGCTGTTGTTGTGGAACCACAGGAGATGCACATAGCAGTTCTAATTATTGTCACTTATTCAGACACATAGTTCTTGGGTATGTGTCTCCATTATTGTCTTAATGTTTCCACCATCCCTGAGGAGCTGCCTCTGCGCTTCAGCACAGCCAAATGTCTTCATGTGATATTAGTGCAATCGCAGGGAAAAGCAGACTGCAGTTACTGACCAAAGGTGACTACTTTCTGCTTCCACAGAGGTCATCGTATTGACAGAGACACCCTGCCTGTCAGATACAGGCCAGTGGGTGACCTACTCTCGCCCACTTTTATTGAAAGCCTGGAGGCAAGAGGCCGATATCACACGCAGGCTTGAAAGCGATGTGGTTTGAAATGCGGTATCACATCAATCAGTCTGTAAATGTGACAGTACCAATTCCAGCTGCTTTCACTCAGACAGAGGGAACCCCTTCTGTAATACTGTTTTAGCTTGGTATGTGTATGGGTGTGCAGCCAGGTACGTATTTATTTTTTACAGGTGCTACTTTAATGAATTAGTCATAAAAACACTGGCTTCAGCACTCCCAAGGACTTTTTCATAGACATCATCACCTACTATAACTATTCCTTGAAACAAGATGACTTACAACCTGGTAAAGCTAGATAAAACAAAACGATAAAACGATCACGAGACAATCACTACATTTACATGCACACTAATACTACATTATTACGCAGAATAAGAAAGTATTCCACATATGCAACCAGAGAACTTGGCAAGGTAAACAGCATATTCCGTTTGGATATTCTGAATTGGACCTTATTCTGATTATTTGGGATATACTCATGTTATTCAGTTTTTAGGAGCATTCTTTGGACATATATAGCACATTCACAATATTCATGTCAAATGGGGTTTTGAAATGAAGTTTGTGACACGTGGCCTCTTGCCTGTTTATAAATTTCTGGTTGGAAGGAGAAACACATACTTTTTAACATTATGAAAAACTTACATTTCAACAGGGTTTTGGATATGCACAAATATATCAATGCCAACCTTTTCATGAAGGCAGCTGAAGTTATGAAAAAGGTAGGCTCTGTTTGCATGGTTGAACAAGTCAGTCACCAGTGAAAAACTTTTAAAATTACTTTTAAAACTATTTTTAAGCAGAGTGCGTACAGCTGCATTTAAAAGGGAATATTCATTTTCATTAGCAGAATATTCTCTTTTTGGAATAAGGGCAAAAACTGTAGCACATGTAAACTTAGTCCTTTTTTTTCAGTTTTCTTCTTTTGAATATTTGTCTGATATTGAACCTCCTGTCCTCCCGAATATTGCTGCTCTGCTCACTGTGTTATTCACTGCTAAATTTTAAATGTGATAATGTTGTGTTCAGAGCATGACATTGAAGCAGTGGGGCCCTAACGCAGGGTGCATACAGAGCAATTTTCGCAACACTCCATATTGGGGAGAAAAGCAAAGAGCCCTGGAAACAATAGCCACTAAGATTGGATAGTGAAAGTCGCTGCAAGGTCGTAGAAGTTCAATATGGAGGATAGAAAACAACTACAGTGTGTCACTTCTGAGTAAGGTCAATTTAATTCAGCACTTATGAAGACCCACAAAGAACACACACTTCCTCTGTTTTCATTCCAGGAAACCTCATACTTCTTCTACTCTGTACCCATGAGCGTATTATGTCTGTGTGATGAACTGCTGTTTAATATAATAAACTAGCCAATCCTCTTCATTAACCAGGGATCACGAGGAGGCAGATCTTTCCTGGATGACTGTGTTAATTTGAATTGTGAAGATGAGATGACTATGTTGAGGTGGCTGGCCCAGTCGCCTCCAGGGCCCCCAACTACTACACAGACAGGAAATGAAGAGAAAGGCTTTTATTACGCTAAACCCCTTAAGCCTGGATACATGCTCTCCCACTCAGACTCTGAGGGGCCTTGGCTTTGTGTGTGTAATTTGTGCATCTACTTGCAACATCTAATTAACAGAAGTTGACAATAGACATAGTGGAACACAAATACCAGAAAATGACTGTCAATATTAATGTAGAAAACAAAAACAATGACATAATCCTTTGGGCTTGTCATTTCCACCTTTGGGTGTCCCTGTCCTATCTGTGACATGGCAGTCACGGCTAAGCCCTTATAACGCTCAAACTAACAGGGCTGTTTGACATTCTGAGAGGTTACAATACATCCCAAGAGCTCTGTTTGGAGCCTTCATGCAGGAGAGGGGGTGGACAGGTAGCATATTCTCTCTCAGCGGCACGGGCAGTGTGTAACCCTTTGTCGAGGACAGCGCTGGAGGCTGCTGGACATATCTAGGGGATCTCAGGGTGACCTCTCCTTGTCAGGCAGAGAGCGGAGAAAAATAAGCATGGAGCATATATACAGCATATCAAAGAGGTGAGATGTTTCTGGGTCATGTTTCAATCTTTTGTAGCCTTTTGAATTTTTTAAAAATGGTGTCTACCATTTGGATGGATTAGCTCATACAGATATTGTGAAATGGCACATTAGCATCCGCTCACAGTTGCTGTCACAACATTTGCTTACAGCCACGTTCATGAATACACAGTTTTGTCACCACATTGATTCAGAAAGATACCTGGAGAGCCTGGAAAGGTAAAATTTGGTTAGCGCATGTCGGCTTCTGTTTTCTCCTGCATTTTACTTTCAGATGATGCACAAAGGGCAACACCATCCCTCTGCAAAGACCTGATGTCCTATTTGAGATCTCTCAGCACCATGATTATTTACATTTCCCCTTTGTTCAGTTCTCTCTATTATCACGACTCTCTGCCCTTCACATCTCTTCTGTTCTCACTCTCTCCTCCAGCCACCTTGCCAAGGTGATCAGTTGCTGTATAGGAAGGGGCTAGCATTGTTATGAATACACAAAGCGGTGCAGAGGGAGAGCACACAAACAGCGGTCCTTTCCTGAATTCACATCCTGTACTTGAGGTAGAACTCAAACAGAATTGGGGATGAGGCAAACACATTTGGAACACAAGAGAGGAAAAAACAAAAACAAACACACAATGGCAGAGTCAAGTTGATATTAGAACTTAAGTTTGAATGTGTATCTGTGCCATCTTGCTCTCTCCGTGGAGCATTACAAGTTTTCATAGCTTGCAGTAAATCAGCAAAATAATGGCTTTCCTCTCCTAACCCAGACCGGATTTGTCTTTTTTTTTTTTCTTCATAAATGCTGTTTCAAATAACATTTTAATGTGTTTTGTTGCTTCCACAACATCATTAGTAAACACTACTGGTTGTGGACTATGAATATGAAATATTCAATGCAGATTTGATTTGAGTCTTTATTAAGTCACTGAGAAAATATGAATTGTGCATAATGAGGTGCAAAGAGCAATGTGTACATTCTTACACATTCCACGCTGTGCATACTGCTATACAACACAATTGCAGTGATTCATGACACCAATTATTTGTATGCTAACATGAGTTACGAATTGAAGCAATTTTCATTTCAAAACAGAGCCTCCAAACTAACAGAAAGGCATCTGACGAGATGATGGACGTTGTCACAGGAACATCAGTCAGGTATGACACTGATGTTTGGAGATGGGGTCTAATTTGTGGGAAGTGCTCATCCCAAAAGCTTTTGACATTGTTGAAGTAAAGCCAAAAAATATGGACATGTTTATGTTGAAACAGCTAAATATGGAAGCAAACAAATTCTTCTAAAATCACTGTCATTTTCATCATTGTATGTTGTAGCATTAATATTTTCCTCTGCTGGAACTTAAGGGTTTATCCTAAACTGTGAACAATACAATCAACCACGAACACAAAGGTATGGACACTGACCGTTAATCTTTTGGAGGCATCCACTTCAATCATTCCACGGAGAAGGTTCTGACAGTCTGGAGGGATGAAGTGGGGCATGTGAAATACTCCTAACTTCACCTTTTCCAGCAGATTCCTCAGGTTGTCGTCATCAAACGGCAAGGCACCCTGAAGAGATATAGGGAAGAGGCAGAGTGTGAGAAAACAAAACAAAAATGGTGAAGATGTGGATGGAGTAGAGACTGTTTACACTGGTCTAATGTCAGTATTAGAATAGAAAATAAGATTTCACCCAGACAGAAAAGGTACCAAAAAAAGGAGTAAATGACTAACAAAGCTCACCAAAATAAAGAAAACCACATTCTGAATCTTAATCCTGCAGGATTTAAAGAACAAGCTATATTTCTCAACTTGTTCAACTCTCTAATTAGAGCATTTTGCCCTCAGCCACGCAAAATAAATAATAAACAGCGGTAAGCAGAAAACAGGGCTTTTCTAATAATTACCCAGCTTTCTAATTTACCTCGTTCATTTAGCATTCTCTCATCAGAGTCATTTATCAGAGTGGGCTGACACCTCACAGATGTGGCTGTTTGATGAATGACAACCTCCACCAGAAGACAAGATAGAGGGGGTGAGAGAGCGGAGAAGGGTAAAAAAGACAGAAAGAATGGCTGAGAAATGCAGAGAGGTAGAGAAAAAAAACAGGGCAAGCTTGTGTAACAGATGATCTGAGCATAGCCTAACTGCTGGGGAGTATGCGTGTCTCCAACAATCAGACAAATGGTTATCTTGCAGCCAGACAGCAGGACGAAAGAGGAAGAAGACAGTATTCATCTGCAGTCAAACAGCGATGAGGAAAAACTTTTGTTTGGAGTGAGAGAAAGTACAGTCACAATGGAGAAAATGGTAAACAACATCAGATTTACGCAACACATATAAAGGAGACTGTCCTTAGCACAAGTACAGAGACACACATACACACAATGAGACAGGGCGTGAGGGAGAAAGAGGTAAAAACAAAGACAAATACGCAGGGCCTGTGGCCAAAAGTTGGCCTGTCAGCATTGGTATTTATTTTGGGCTCTCTTCTTTCAGTTTGCCTGTATGAATTATTCATTAAGCAAGAGTGTGTAGGAACTACAGTACAGCTGTTGATGAAACAAAGCTTCAGGGCTGCACGGCTAGAGAACCACAGAGATAATAAAGCTTGAGAATAGACCTGATTAGGAATACAGCATTGTGTGTGGATACAGGATAATGAATAAAAAGATGCTTCTGTTCCCTGATCTTCCACTGTGCAAGAATGATCAGCTTGAGGGTGGCACTGCAATGTTTTCAGTAAGACCTTTTAAATGTTAGGATTGTGAGTTTACAACCCTGGGTTTGTATTTGAGGCTCTAAGCATCGTCCTCTCATTCCACTAAGGTCAACCCCAAGTCAATAGCCGGAGTGTATAGGCATGTTTGTCGTGTCACAAGGTTCGTTTGCTTTGGACTCTGGACGAATTACCAGTGGTACAAAGGCAAGACACACTGGTGACTATCAAGGGAAGGCAACACTTCCTGGTAAGGTAAACTAATGCCACGTTTTTTGTGGAAGTTTATATGAGTCAAATCACCAATATTTAATAAAGAAAGCGATGACACTCACCACCAACAGGGCAAAAAGAATGACCCCACAGCTCCAGACGTCTGCTTTCCTCCCATCATACTTCTCTCCCTGAGGACAACAGTGTGCTTGTTAGCAGATTTGGACAGAGTGTTAAAGGTGTTTAAAATAAGATGAAGGCCTGTGAAAAAAGGGCTGAAAAAAGTTAAGGGGGTAAGACAATGAATCAAATTCTGAGACTCACCCTGATGACTTCTGGACAGGCATAGTGTGGAGATCTGTTGGACAGACAGAAAAATGCAAGCGGTGAATGAATGAGAGAACTAAAAGAACAACAAAAAATGCTTGAGGACTTTTACATTGGGCATCTGCTTTCTAAACTTCTCCAGTCGTAATACTGTATGGTGCAGCTATAAAATCATGACACAGCAAACATTTAATGGACATACCCCACTGTATAAAAATGTGAAAAGAACAATTTAGTTCGACAATAAATGTCTCCAGTGAACATAGATCAAGATGTGCTTTGAGAGTTTAGACATCCTCCGGGTGTTTGGATGTCCTCCTACTTGCTCATTCAAGGGCATCCTCTCACAGCAGACAGTGAACAGACCCACTAATCTTTACAGCACCTGGATGGGCTGACAGTACATCCAATGACTAGATAGACGACTAGATTGCCATCAATATCATATGAAGATTTATGGAGCTACCTTGCAACGGCAGCTTCATAAGCCAGTCGCTATGGATGAGCGGAGCTGTGTGAAGTGACTTGTTATCCTATACACACAGAGTGGCACCTCTACAGTACTTTGACACTGCTAGCTTGCTAAAGTCGGAACCCTGAATTTAATGAACTGCACTAATGAACTATGCATCCTTTTAATTTCAGGATGTTTCTTGGTCTCTCTGATGTGACAACATAGACAAAGCAAATCAGACACTTATCTCCTGAAACCTCTTGGCTTTGTGAGATGTCCTCCATCTTTACCTCACACTCAGTCTCACCTAATAGCAGGATATTTGGCTCTAATGAGAGTTTATCTGAGGTCTGTAAACATGGTGCCCATTAGTTTAGCTGCTGTCTTGTGTACTCATGAATACCATCCCTGACGGCCCCGCTTCCTCAGGCTGTCAAAATACTAGCCGATAACAAACACTGCCACCATGTCAATGGGGAAGTTCAAACGCAAGTCTATGCAAATAGGGCCTTCCTGATTGCATGTGTCATAGTGCATTATGTAGATGAGTGAGGAATAAAAGAAAAAAGGCTGAGATTTGTGCTAGTTGTGCCTCATCAGTGCCTGAACACACAAACCACAGCTCGAACTGGCATGATTATAAACAAATTATTTGCAGATACTCTAGGTGGTAAAAGCAGACTCAAGGTAAGGACTGAAATAGTATATCAGCTTTCTGTTTGACCCGAATCCCAATGTATTAGTAATAGTGAATAAAATCAGTCAGCCCTATCAGCTGTATTCTCAAAAGATACACTTCTACCTAATTTATGTGTCTTGTCTCGTAACATGAAAATAGGTGTGTTATACATTTCCATACCGAAACCCTTCAAAATGGTTAAACCTTTTACAACAGGACATATGCTCTTTGAAACAAATGTCTAGTCTACTCAAGCCATGTAGCAAAGATCCATGAGTAGGGCCTGTCTTTCCTGTTGCATGTCACCTGCATTTAATGGTGCAATTTACTGAAAAGAGGAAAATAAATTTCATACTGTACCATTTGTGTCTTAGCTCACCAGACTAATGTTCTGTTCACATATGGAAGCTCAGACTTCATGAATATGATATCATGATAAAAAATATCTTGCTACTCACACCAGAAGCACAGATTATAGACAAGGACACTAAAGATAAATAGAAAGCAATAAGAGCCACTTCCCTCTGACCAGAGTGAAAAATGCAGTCTTTTGCGGAACAGTTGTGCGTGGGCTGACATAACATCAGTCTTTTCTCGCTATTTGCTAAAGCTCATTTACTCTCTCACCCTAACATCAGTGATCAGTGCAGAGTTCACATAAATAAAAACAGCTGACACGACCTGTGAGAAATTTGTCTATATTACTGGGGCCAAAGAATAGCTTTGTAGCGGGACAGGATGCTGCTGAAAGTAGTTGTATGATGGGAGCTTAGATTGCATTCAAGCTTTGGACGCTGCTGAAGCAGGGAAAGATGCATGAAAAGTAGGCTTTATCTTAACTGAAATGCTTGTCAGTGTCAGTGAAAAGAGATATCTGGGCCACAAAATCAAAGCTCATCAAAGCCATCAAAGCTCAAACATGCATTCATAAGAGAAGAGATGAGTTCCTTTAAGGACGGGGGCAGCAGTAAGAAGAAATAGAGACACTAAACTCATCTATGTAAATTTACTACAACACATCTTTTTCGCTGAAATCTGAGCAGCTTCACACTGCATGCAAGATAATTTCCTTTCATTTGTCAGCGCAACAGAACTAATCAAACAGCACTGGTGAACTCACAGCTGGGCCACTGCAGATGAAGACAGATGGAGAGAAGGCCTCTACATACAGTATGTGTGTTTATGGAGCCATATTTGTATGTGCTTGTCAATGCCGCTGCTCATCTCACTGTATATGTCTGTATGTATTAATATATGCGTTCCCGTGCTCCCCCTACTCTACCTGGGGCGAGTCTCATCTTCACTCAGCTCCATTACCCATGGCAAATGGAATACATTTGTGTCAGACTGTTGTATGGTGAGAGGGGGGCAGATAAATGTGTTTAATTAAAAACTGTCATATCTACACTTAGAGATGGGACAGCCAGAAGAGCATGAATAATCAATAACCACACATACAGTTTATGGCACATCCACATGCATTAGGCACTGGCATTTAGGCACACAATCACAAATGGTGCTTACTCACACATTTATATTAGACACACATGTATGCAGAAGAGCAAACTGTGATGGAGCAGAGAGTGGAACAAAAACAGAACTACTTTGCTTAGTTGTGTGCAAGAGTGTGGCTTTGTGTGCCTGTGCGTCTGCTCTGTTCCCCCCTACAACAAGTGCCTTTAGCACTTTGTAAATGCACACAGGGGACTAAGCAGATACACTGCACCTGGTTTAGATGCAGAAATGCTCAAACTGAAAGTGGAATGCCATCAAATATAGATACAGTCAGGTCTACAGCTAAAATCTGAGTAACAACTGTTGCCTGGACTTTCTAGGAAACGAAAACTCTTGCGTATGTGGTCATCATGACTGCAGAATGACTCAATCGTGCAAATTTTTTTGCAAATAGCTATGCACACAGCTGGCCTGATCTCTACAGATGAGTCATGAGAGTTCAGACACTGTGCTACTGCTGGCCAAAAATTATGCAACAGTTCCAAATGGATAGCTGAGTGTGTGCGTGTATGGGTGCTTTGTATTGTAGGGAGGCAGTCAGAGACTGAGATAGACAGACAGACAGAGAGACAACCAAACAAACAAAGGACAAAAGGTCTTAGAGGTCAGGGATGAACTAAGCCTTGCTAGCGCTGAGTGCACATGTATGTTTACGGAATTGTGTGTATGCCAGTGTGTGTAATTTGAATTGCAGCTGATTTGGAGGTATAATCTGGATAGAATCAGGTCGAAGCTGTGGACAGATGTCATTGGACCTCTCTATCTCCTGGCTTTGCATACAGTGTCATATGGAGAGCAAAGTTTCTCCCTAAGTAAGGGTGGGCGAAGTGGCCGAAATCTTCTACCATAGTACATGTTACTTTATGTCACGATAATGGCATACAGTATGCCACGGTACAGTGATTGTTCTGTAAATTCAATTAAGAAGTGGTTTAAAATACCATGCTGCATTTTACGCATTTGATTACCTTCTTCTGTTATCGGAACAAAAATAACTGCCTCACATGAGATAGCATGTGATCTCTCACATGTAATGTTAAAAAACAAAGACAAAATGGTAAAACTAACATTCTTAAGAATGGAAGCTTCAACTTTCAATTGTTACAAGTTTTCTTGTCACTCTCTTCTTTTGCCGCGGTTGGCAGACCTAGAGGGTGGCTTTGAGGTGCACTACCACTTGCCCTGATTTCCTGCATAGACTGCCACTAATATTTAACAGATAAACTTCAAATAGCCAGCTGTGTTTTACACTCTGATATGTCACTTGTTATGTGAATTTCAGTTGTATGTTGAGAAATGTTCTTTTATTCCAAGCTGTTACTGGGTTCAGAGGCTAAAAATAACCCAATATCAACTGGGAGGAATCTTTTTTGACAAATTCAACTGTAGACAGTGTTTGATACACTTTAGGGTTAAAAAAGGCACTTCTCAATATAAGGACTTTAGTCCTCTTTCAAATGCACTCCCCCCACTTTGAAAGTGACTTTTGCTGCAAGCAAATTCATTGCAGTCGTTGTGGGATTGATGGGCCTGGTGTGGTCGTGACTGCCAGATCATAAAACCCAGCATCAGATATGAGGAGACGGAGAGCAGTAATGTGTGGCCATGGCCATGGCCCTGCTCACAGCCAGACATCACACTCTGAGAGATACACCAGCCATCTCTCCTCAAGAGATCAACACTGTAGGATAACACCAGCTTTGAGAACACGGCAGAGGGCTTGATAGCTTCACTCATCATCCTCTGTTGCTTTTTCTCTTTCCTCTCTTTATTTCCCTTTGTTGTTGTATTTCAACTTAAAAATATTCATACTTCCTTTGCAACATCTTCATTTTAACAGCAGAGCATGTAAATAATACATTACATTGGAAAACATATGCCACATTTTTTTTCCTGTCTTACTCACCCACAGCTGGTTTCCAGCAGACTGTCTCCAACCTGAAGCGAAGCCATGCCAAAGTCTGCTATCCTGATGTTGTTCTTTTCATCTAGCAACAGGTTCTCTGGTTTCAGGTCCCTGTGGCTGAAAGACAGTGACAGAGAAACATTAAACAGTTAGCAAAACATGAAAGAGCTCATCATGTTACTGTACACAAACTAGATGAAGTGAGGTGGCATCCAAGGTCAAACACCTGTGGATCAAGCTTGCATCCACATCTCTGCATGCAACTGTGCACAACACAGCAACGTAACCTGTTACTGAATGCCCTGCTCCTCTGCACGTTGTCTCTCCCTTTGATCTCTCTGTGCTTAAACAAGGGGCTCCCACCTCATCACTGGGCTGTATGAGGTGTGACAGCCTCCTGCTGTGTCCTTTTCTCCTTCTGTTTCCTTCCCTCTCTTCCCCGCATCCCTTCTTCTCATCTCCCAGACAGCCACCAGCAAACAGGCTGAGCAAAGGGCGTCAAGGCGAGCCAGCCGCAGAGGTGGTGTTCATTAGCTGCCATTCATTAACACTAAACACAGCAAGGGGGATGCATATCCAGTGGACACCATCTCCCTCCTTAAAAGGCACCATTGGGAGGAATATCTTCCTCATAGGTATGCTGCCTGTTGCTGTGTCGGAGGTTAAAATCTCAATTGGATGAGTGACTGTTTAAAAGCAGAGAAGCATTAGTGTTTCATCGCGCATTTAACATCACTCCTTGGGTCGAGAGTAGTCTTACATCATGCAGTGCTGTTCTTGTGATGTCTAGCGAGGCTGAGAGAAGCAACATAGACATTCAACACATGTATATGTACTCACACTGACATCTTTTTATCCATCTTTCTATTTTACCTGCATACCATATGTGTACGGTGTACGCCTACCCTCTTGTTTTTGTAATCAGGGAAAGTATAAGGGCTGTCAGGATGTCGTGAACTAGTCTTTAATCTTCTCTTTAGACTAATGATATAAAGGGGAGAGGAACAATAGCTTGATGAGTCTGTCTTTGAAGAGTGCCTCATCACAATGGACGTTTAACCTTAGATGACATCAGCTTCTGTACAGCCCGTTTCCTGTCCTGAGGGATTAGCTGTCAGCTGGTTTGTTATCACACTGGCAGTCTCTGTGATCCCTGCTATAATTGAAATAAAACACAGATAGCATCTAAAACAGTTTTCCCAAGGCTAACCCCTTTATCAATTCACACAACCAACATTTGGCAATGATGTCAGCAGCCTGAGAGTTAGTTATTTAACTAATGCTGTCAAAGCACAAAAGGAAGGAACAAACATTTAGCTCAGGGAGACACCAGCACAATGAGACCGGTTGAACAGGGCACCTCCTACGTACTAGGTATAATGTTTGTGTGAGTGTGCCCTGTGTATAAGCTCCCCTCTATTCCACCAGGCCAAAACTGACTGTCAACATGACTGATTAAAAAATTCTTCAAAAAAAAAATAACGTTTCCCTCAGCAACAAAATTCTTTAGACAGCTAAAAGTTGCACATCATTTCCAGCTGGAGTTTAAACATGACAGAAGGTCATCTCCTAACTTTGTAGACACAGGAAACGGAAGACAGGGCCCGGAGGACATTAAATAATTTGAAGTGACATTAGTTACAGCGCTGATTGTGGACACTGTTCAAACATTGTTTACAACTGACAGCATGGGGGACACATCTTCCTGATCTTAACAGACCCCAATCAGAAAAACACAGCCTCAATAGAATCGTAAATATCCAAGAACGCTCAAACTGTCAGATGCAAAAATGCCCACTTACATCATTATCTTAAAGCCCCATAAACATGACATAAACACAGTGTAATCACATTTTAAACACACAAAAGGACAGAAAATCTCAAGAGACCAATGTAGAAAATAAAAAGGGTAACCGCACATTTATCTACCGCAGCATCGAGAGGACAAATTGCATCTGGATGCTTTATTGGTTGTCAGGTCCCTGGTATCCATAATAGGACATTAAACTGTCTCTCTGACACATTAGGTTGCACTTTGCTACTGTAATCTTGCCCACACAGCAGGCTTTGCAGCAGGGATATCTCTGTGTTACACTCATATGTCATACAGGCTTGGATGCTGTTAAATGAATTCAGCAACTGAATGGAGTAATGCACACCTAGCCTACATGCAACAAGTCTAGTGGCAGTGCCTTTTCCCAAAATATTCAAAATGAGTGCCACTATTTTTGCACGTGTTTTCTGTAGAAATGTTAGTGTTATTTCAGTCAATATAGAACACAGGATAGGTAAAGATTTAAAAACATGAAACCTGATTACTGGCATGCAGCATTAGCATACAGTATTCAGGTTTCATGTTTTTAATTC